>PTRB01000135.1:5555-82661 GCA_025094155.1 Lichtheimia hyalospora FSU 10163
CAGGTGTATAGTTTACTGCTGGTGGTGGAATAGGTGATGTCTTGTGATTACACTCAGGACCTGTCATGACAGTGGCATAATAATGCTGATCATCTTGTTGTATTGCATTATCACCAAGACCACCCACCCATTCTCCGTAGCTGTTGTACACTGCTTGTTGCTGTTGTTGTTGTTGAGGTGATGGCGGATCATGGTATTGCTGCATTTCAGGTTGTTGGTTATGGTAACCTTGTGCAGGAGCACTATTGGCAACATTGGTAGATGGTAGATGTTGTGTAGATGATCCCATCATTTGTGCCAAAAAGTTATACTTTGATATACGTGCATTGCGTGTTCCTTCTGTGCCCATGGCCATATTCTCTTCAGTTTGCATCAAGTTTCGGAAATGACGTTCACGTGCTTCTTTTCGTCGAGCTGCTTGAGATCGTCGACGGAATAGTACAAAGAGACAAACAAGTATCAAAGCACCAATAACTGAACCAGCTACAGCACCACCAATTTGGCCACCTGACAAGGCTTGGTCATCTTGATGATCTGGAGCGTTGATACAAGTACCGTTGTCACCACAATAGGTGGATTCACATTGAAAATCTTCATAGCATTGATCGTTGAACTTTTTGAGCTGTACACATGCTTGTGTAGCAGCATTGCAGAAATAATCACTAGGGCAGCTGCCATCAACAGCAACTGGATCATTGCCACATTCCTGTTGACCAAGAACCAAAGATGGTGTTGCTGTTGATGATGTAACAGAAAATGATCGAGTTGTCATTGCTTGCTGAATACCCACTGTAGGATCATCATCCTTATCTTTTGTTGTCGTTGTTGTACGTGTTGGGTCAGGCGTGGTTGTTGTTGGAGGAGGTGTTGTCGTTGTTGTTTCGGGGGATGGTTCAGCAGTGGTTGTATCAGGTGGTTGTGTGGTAGATTCTGGTGGTGGTGGTGATGATTGCTCACTAGGTTCAGTGATACTACTTTGAGCCATACTGTTATCTTGCGATGATTCTGGTGCCATTGAATTTGAAGCAATAGCTGAAGATGGTTCAGGTTCACCACTTGTTGCTTCGGCTGATCCTGATACACCACTGCTGTTTTCCATTGATGCACTGCTTTCGGCAGGATCAGATATAATAGCTGACGATGCACCACTGGATACTGGTAACGAATTCATTGCACTATCACTTGCTGATACTGGAGTACCATCACTAAAGCTATCCGTTGCTGGTGGTTGTTGATCACTCATTGACGACATATCTGGTGTCTCGGAAGGATATCCCATAGATGAGTCATTTTCCATTGATGATGTTGGCTCCGATGGCATACCAGGAGCTACTGATGTATTATCATCTGTTGGTGCTGCATCATCCTCTGTAGGAGTAGGCGACTGATCAACCATTGTAGAATCAGGATCCTCAGTGGGAGTGGGTGTTTCATCTACCATTGTTGTTGATGCATCACCATCATCAATAGCAGTGGTTGTTTTTTCATCATGTGCAGTGGCAGAATCAGATGGCTCTATTTCAGTAGTAGGAGCTGGTGTCTGTGCGTCAGCATCATTCGTTTCGGTAGGTTTTGCATGAGCTGTTGTTTCATGTTCCTGTTGTTGATCATTGCTTTTGTCTCCATTATCATCGATGGGTGTGGTGGTATCTGGAGCTGCAGCTGTTGTCGTTGGTGAAGTATCCTCTTCTGTAGGTGATGGATCAGGTTTCTCTTCAGTAGTATCTGAAGAGGGAGATGCATTATCACCAGCTGGTGCTTGGTCTTCATCATTGGGTGTAGCACCAGTGCTCTCATCGGATGGTGTCGATTTTTCGTTTGGAGTAGTTTCAGCGGTGGTATCATCGGAGCTGGCATCTTCCTCTACAAACATATTATAGAGCAGAGTTAACATGAGGATGATCGACAAATTATGATATAATTGCGCAAGCTAACCTGATGAAGGTGGTGCTCTTTTCGAAGGAGGTGGTTGGGAGACACGCACATAATATGGACTACGGCGTTCAATATCTATGGAGAAATAGGTAAGAAAATCGTCTATCGTAATGCTGATAATGAATATACCTGGTGAAGTCATTGGGTCAGGATCTGCACAATGAAAAGAAAAAAAAATATTAGTATCATAACAATGTCATTTTCATTATCAACAAAGCGATATATATACCTGGCATTCGAGATGTATTCAAATAATGAATGGTTGGATAGAATGAAAGGTAGGTGTAATCGAGACAAAGAAAGAGGGGAAGGGGAAAAAAAGATGAAAAGGAAAGAGCCACACGCTTGGATTGGAAATGAAAAGGCGGGATCAAAACTCACGAGCACAATGTGAACACTGCAGCTTTTTTTTGATCGAAGAAACACGCTGTTAATCCTAAACAGGTTAATGTCTTTGATGTTGCTTCAGAACTGCATATACCTGCAATACACATTACTACCGTGCGAGCAAGCAAGGAGTGAGCAGGATTTTGGGTTGGTAATGAGTCACTCCTCAATTCATTGTTCTCCTTGTTAGAGTCTATGTATATACTTCTTATACTAGATCTTACAATATATATTTCTTCAAGCCGCTGGCACTATGAGATCATCGTGTAACAGGATCGCCATTCCGAAAAGAAGATGCTGCATCAGTGTCACCAGCACGTAGCAACTATCACTGCCAATGCGTTGACTATACGCCATTCAACAACCAGATACCAGTGCTTGAATGTCATTATAGAAAATTGTCATCCACACATCAACTTGTTGGGACATTAAAGATATCGTTTAAGCTCATTCGAGTGATGGAGTTTGATTGTGTGCGTGGTAGGTAACACATGCGAAAAATTAAATTGTGGAGCGGCGTGGCCGATTACCAAAAAGATTGTATGCTTTCTGCACAATAAACAACGCCTGCTGTGTTTTGCTCGCATTCATAATCTATACTACTACATACATTCCTCTGAGTTAGATTGCATATGCATAATGTAGTATCTATTTCATGAACTACATGCTGGGCTATGCAAAAGATCGAGTATTGGATTATTCCTAACTCGGGTTTGGCGTGACACCGATTTCTCTTTTGACGCTGGCTGCACTTCAATTTATGACCAAGAAATGCATTTTGACGCGACTGTAAGTTAAATTGGTATTCTCTTACTGCTGATAGCATTAAGGAAAGCAAAATCCCCAAACCTTTAAATCTGCTTGAGATGTCAGTGTCAATCTACAATCATTGTCGTTGTGGTGTGCGTATTCGAAATCATAATGAAATTGAAAGTCCAAAGAATACAATGAGACCAAATGATAGCATTCCTTTATTACCATGTCTCGACACATGCTATTTATGTTGTGTTGGATATGCAATGTGTATCTATGCATGTCATATGTACATTTTGCCAGTTGTCAAGTGTAGCGTAGCACCTTCTGCCAATATGGAAGATCACGAGTACTAAGAAACAACGACGCATCGCTATATATATATATATTCTTTTAATGTGCTTCATTTGTAAATGAGAAATGTTGATTATGGTGAGAAGGTATTTGCAAAACGGATAATGATATATAAGGCTATGGTTGAGATAAAGAAACTAGAAGCGAAATGAACGTTACATATATTGGTCTGATAATGCTTCGCAGTTGATAAGAGATCGGGCACTTTTCCTTTGCACAGGCGTGGAGAACATGTCAGAGCTGGGGCAGCTATCGGGAGTAGTTGGTTCTCGGTACATTTGTAGAATCTTACTAGCATGCCCTCGTTTACAGGCTGATGTTACCGCTTTCTGCAAATTTAATTTGATGATGCTTGAATGCAAAGAGAAGATCCAGTGTGTTTCCCAAGTCATCGAAAGTATCCAGTATAAGTGAAAAACGCTAGTCGCCCACATACCTTGTAATAAATGCCCCATCAATACCGTGTACTGACACCATATAGCCTACTGAACCTATATCATACTTTAATTCATTGCGCATGCTGTAGAGAAACTGAAGTCAACTACTAATCCAATCCATGCCAAGTACAAAAGCTCTTCCTTCGCTTCAGGACCAAGCGGTAACCTCTCAATTCATTTCAAGATACTCTTGTTTGTCCGGGTATTTGTCCCTCTGTTGAAGGATACCTTGGATTGGGGAGACATTTCCCTTCTTCCATGCGGATGAACTGAGCGCAATATTTGATCCACCATTTAACAAATCGATCTTCTTTCTAATGACATTCTGCTTGTCATCCTGATCATTGTATCGCTTCATGTGCATCTCACGCATCTGCTCTTGTTAGTTTACTAGTACGTTCACCACTTTTTAACTTCATTAGTATCAGAAACATCATCCAAGCATATCTCCAAAAGAAACTTACTCTATCAGATCGAGAATTGTATCCTTGAAAATGATATACAGTATTACGGCAAACCGGCAATAATAGATGAGCTCACTCATATCTGAAAAGCTACTGCTTTTAATTATCCATCCATGCGAAACCCAGCCAGTACATGATCCAACAGATCCAACAACTGAAGTAGTTCGCTGTCTTCAATGCCACCTTCAAGTCATCCCAACTTGTTACCACCAACGAATATTCATGCATGTACCTTGCCTAACTTGGTATGCTATAGGCAAGCCGTTATATCACCCCCATGGGATCTGTGGTTGTAGTGGTGTCTTTATGCAGCTATCGGGTGTCGAAACATTTTGGTAGGCTGGCTCAGATACTTGCACACCAACCATCTGGTTAAGCGCACCTTATCAGATGCACTATGTTGTTGCTGATACAAATTTCTTGGAATGTATCACCGTCAGAAGCTACGTCGAAAGAAAGAAAATAGGCATGTGATGAGTATATGATCCATCAAACGTAATGACAGTAGCTTTTTACCTGATTCCAAGAATCAAATTGTATCACAATATGTATTGTCCACAATGATAATGGGAGTAGAATAACAGCGACAAGCTAGAAATGAGCATAATCAATATACAGGACAGCTTTCATCCACAGGAATAATATCCACCATGATACACACCAAAACGTGAGCAAGCAATCAAGGAATTATAATAGAGGAAAAAGATGTGGGAGTAAGATGTTGCGCGACAACATATCCTTTTATATATACTGTGGGTGTGTGAATTTATGTGCTCACGAAGAAAGATAAGGGATGTTGCATGACTTTGATTAACTGGGTGGTCAAGGTGTGATTGATTGTTCATGCATAAACCAATAACTGGTATAACCATAATGAAGTAGGTGATAATATCCATCATCGAACAATGCCATCAATCCCTGAAGTATATTACCTATTGCATTAAACGCTTTTATTCTCAAAGTAGTTCATTAGTGCAACATTATCATTTGATGTATTAGCTTGATCTTTCTGTATATTGATACGGTTTTATTATGTCTACAAAGCTAGGTGAAGGTCGTTGCAGTCATACATGCTTGACAGCAACTGCCTTTCTTGTCCTGAACAGCATTTGTGAAACATTCCCATGCATTCGCATGCCTTCACATGCCTTCCCAAGCGTAGGGTTGCTTATCTTGCCTGCTGCTACCTATTTGGTGTGCACAAGCCTTCCCAAGCCTTCCCGAGCCTTTTTGGACCAGCATAGTTTGAAACACTTTCTCTGTTGCCCCAGTCCAAAAAGATGATCGGGATATCCCTTGATTGATCCAAGGCGGGCTCGATTGCAAAAGGAAAGCTAAAGTAGTGATCGTCATGAAGAATCCCTTTTAAAAAATTCTGCTACCGCTCGATCCATACAGCTCAATATTCCAATTGCTGGTAATGATGGTGTGGAAGGCTTGATTACTGGTCTATCAACATTACAGGTACTACATAGCACCAAGTGTAGCCATTCTAAAGTTAACACGGTAATAAAGGGGGTGTTGTACTACTCTAACGATACCAAAACATTGATACGAGTGAAATACTACCTTATTCTGTACTATTGGGATTGTAATGGCAGATCAAAGCTTTATTGTTAGAGCATTTGGTATCGAGTTTACTAAGCTGCATGAATCCTACTTGCGGATTTTGAAAACACCACCACTGTAGAAAGCTCTAGCTTTCCTCGTTCGATAAAGAACAGCACTTTTCCCGCGTAAACGAATATGCATATATGCCAAGTGATGATCATCTGCTTGTTTTCATACGCAGTGCATGCAATACCCCAAAAAATGGATAAAGCAACTTCCCCGTCAATGCGTCAGGAGATTGACCAACCCAATGCTAGCAAACATTGCCATCCATCATTGATGGGGATTTCTTGGTGTAAACAAATGCATCAGTAGATTTATCCTCTTGAGATATCCTACCGAAATCAGAAGTATACATACTACATAAGCGAGACGATTGGTCAAGACGTTGTTTAGGTGCTGGTGTGAGAGCTTACCCCATTGTTTCCTATTGAATACGGTCTTCACAAATAGAATATGCATGATGATGCATATATTGGTTCTTTCATCATCTTCTTCTTTATAAATGGCATAGGCTCTTTGGGACGTGCTGGCTTTGTTTAAGAAGCAAAGGATCAATTGTACATCATACATCAACTTCCACTACTGAGGGTATTACTTTATACCCATCATGCAGCTCACTAATAATGACGAAATACTGGCGAAGCTGATGCAACCATCCACAATAGATTCAAGAATCATGGATATCAAGAAGCATCTGCAAGATGTACTAGTAGGTTCGAACCATTGGTGCGAATACGAGCAAAATAATGATTCTGACATGCTATAGGATGGTAAAGCCCCTGTCGTTCTGACGACGGATGATGAGCTTGTTTTGAGTACCACATGTAAAAGCCAACATGAGAAGAATACTATGAGACGAGCCATGGAAAAGACTCGGCGATACTATTTGGCAGAGGAATTGCTTGGCCAATTGATGCAATCGTTTATACAGTCGCAAAAGCAGATTGCTGTTGATTTTGCAAAGTTTTTACAGGGCAATGAGCAATTCCGATCGAAAACAGTGACTCAAAAGATTCATGTCGTGGATAGCTATCTTGCCGACATTGGTGCTCCAGATGCATTACGTGATCCATCCAGTGCATTTTTTATTGAGCTTCAGAAACATTTCTAATATCGATGATCGTGTACCCGTATGTCAATAAATATCAGATGAAGCACAAAGCGTGGTATCATATGTCATCGTTCCTCGCTTGAGACCCATCCCGATTGACACACGAAACATGCTTGAATTATGGAACAAGTGTACGACAGAAAAAACAATGATCCCAACCTTAATGAGAGTATTGTGATATTTCATTGATCTGATCCACCATGTTTCATTGTTGGATCTGATAACAAAGGAGGGGAATGAAGCCGCGTTGTCATTGATAACCTTGAAGAGCTCCGATATCTACAACCACATTTTGTAGGGATATTGTCCAAGTACAAAGGATGTCGGTAATTGCGCATGTGATACATTGGTTAAAGTATCCATGCCACTGGGTTGTGACACCTGGTGTTGTGTTGAATGGCGTGATGTATTATGGGTTGGTATGTGACATCGATTTATTGTAGTCTTTGTGAAAGTTCATAATAATACGGATCAAATTTTCTACCGAACTCATAATTCCCGGTAACGGATGCAAACTTGAGGATCCAATGTTGTGCATATTGTGGGGGGGGGAGGAGGGCAAGAGACGAGAATGACGGTGTACAAGATCAAAGAGTGGATCGTGATTGTTGTTATCTTGTTGTGTATGATTTACCCAGCTGATCTCCGTGTTCACCGCGGCCGAATGTTGCTTATAGAGCAACCCAAAGAAGAGTTTTAAAGTATTTCAGCTTGCAGACATGAACAATCTCAGATTATCAGATGTAACAGAGCGCAAAGCAAAATTTGCCCATTTATGTAAAGAGCAGTACCTTGCGGGGATCTGCTCAGCTGTATTTTACCTTATCAGATGCAGCTCTTTAGTGGTTACACATCCGCATATAGTCAATTTTCTCTATTGTGCAACCGTCAATCCATTGCCGCACTTTACACAACAACCGCGGTAGTTCACTGAAGCTAAATGAAGCAACCGAATAAGCAGACGCACATGGACAATCATTGGGAACATTAACTAAAGGCACATGACTTGAATTTCATTGTGCGCGTAAGGAAATTTCCTTATGTGACCAACAAGTGCATAACGACAATGTAGACATTTCACATTACGATTGGCAGTAAATGAATAGCATCAAGTATTAGGGAATAACAAAATATATACAGTATGTGTAGAGGGTGTCTTTTCTTCAAGAAAGTGCATTATGTCTAAACTTTATCAGTAGAATTGTGTGGTTTCTCAACGCCGTCTTGTGCAATGACACGTTCTTCATCGACTTCTTCTTTGCCAACAATGATACCTTGTTCAGCATCAACGTATTGTCTGGCATTCTCCAAAGCAAGGTCACCATCAGTATCTTGACCAAACTCGCCACGTTCAGCTTTGGCAATGTTCTCCTTTCTCTCCTTGTAGTACATATAAATCAAAGCAAGCGAGACAATGATCCAGTAACCACAGTAACTGACGATACTTCCAATGGTAGCTGTGTTGTTCCAACCAAGGATAGCATTGAAGATTTGCCTATATCAAGGATGATCATTAGCAAGATGTCTCTTACAAGGATGAATACATGAAGGATTACATACCAGCCACCATTAGTGTCAACGTTCAATTCAGGGTCACCCCAAGAAACGTGCCAAACAGCTGTTGTCACCTTGTATGCAATAACATCGCCACCTTCTTCAGCAGCTTCACCACCAATGACTTGGTTCCAGGCATATTGTTCAAAGTAACCAACGGCCTTGGACATCAAACCAGCAGCAACAAGATAAAGAATCAAGGTGGAGAAAATGAAGAACCAACGTAGACGAAGCATGTTACCACCACGATAGATGATGAAACCAACCAAACAGCCACAAATGAAACCCATAATGGCAGCAATAGGAATAGATTTAGCTTCTACATCGAGAGAGACCTATTGATAAATAGATGTTAGCATAGGTTGAATCAATGAATAATATATGTCAACACTTACACCACCAATGAAAACAATAGCTTCAAGACCTTCTCTGAGCACAGTGATGAAAGGTAGAATAAAGAAAGAATAACGCTGCAAGCTCATCTTCCATCCACCGGATTTGGCATTCTTCAAAGCACCCGCTTCAAGTGCTTTGGCAAGCTTGACCTTCCATTTTTCTTGCATACGTTCAGTCTTGAGCATAGCCAAACCCATGATAGTGATCATAAGAGTAGCAATCAACGAGAATACACCTTCCCAAATGTCTTCAGAGTTTCCCCAAATGTCGTTGAGAACGGTGTACCATACAGCAATAAAGGCAGCACCGATACAGACACAAATGAATAGACCCAGGACGCTCCCGATCCACACTTGATTGCGAAGACGCTTATATGTGGGTGTACCCTTTTCAAACATTCGAGTCAGAAAAGCCAACAATACGGAAACGATGATGGCAGCTTCCGTTGTCTCACGAAAGACAATGAAGAAAATGGGAACATCAAAGAGATCCTGCGACATGGTGTTGACTGCTGGATGAAAAGGATGTTATTGATGTGTGAGCAAGGAAAGAAGAAAAGTAATGGGATTGCACATCAGCCATTATATCATGTTTTTTTTTCTTTGGTCCCCCCAACTTGTCATCGTATCGCTTCCATTCTTGTGTACCCGTTTATCAGATCGAAAAAAAGCTCTGATCTACAATGCACAGCATGGACTTTAGAAAAATTTCACCTTTTTTGTTATCAGATCATTCGAGATTTTCCCGGTTCCGATCTTTTTTTTTATGATACCATCATTCTGGATCTGATAATCCACAGCACCCCATTCCGGAAACAATATTTTGTCCGATCAACATAAAAGGGCAAAACAACAACACCACTTTCATCGATCTACCGCTTTTCCTCCTTTCTTTTCCCAAGTCATGAGATTGGGTGCTTTATTGTTGGTTGCAGCAGGAGTTGCGCATGCTGCACGTGTTGAACACTGGTGGAATATCACTTATACCACTGCCAATCCTGATGGTCTTTTCGAACGTCGAGTGATTGGTGTCAATAATACATGGCCGTAAGTTTGTGTTTTATCGATTTGAAGGCTCAACTCTAAATCGTCATCTTATATAGACCACCTGTTCTTGATGTGAACGAAAATGACACATTGGTGATTCACACTCATAATGGCTTGGATGAACCCACTGCCTTGCACGCTCACGGCATGTTTCAAAATGGCACTGGATGGATGGATGGTCCTTCCATGGTTACTCAATGGTATGTACAAAGTATACATGCTTATCATTTTGATTACTTAATGTTGTTGTATCTCCTCTTTAGTCCCATCCCCGCTGGCATGGATTTCACTTATGAATTTAACATTACTCAACATGGATCTTATTGGCTTCATTCCCATTATATGGTATGTTACTCATAATGAAGCCATGTTACTTTTCATACTAACAAGAGAATAAGGGGCAATATATGGATGGATTGCGTACGCCGCTCATCTTGCATCCTTCAAAGGAAGCATATGAATATGACGAAGATATCTATGTGCCCATCTACGGTAAGTCATGATGGTAGTATTGTATTGAATCATTGAAAACTCATCATTATCATCATCAGATTGGTATCATGAACAAAGTTCTACCGGACTTGACACTTTCTTGAACATTTATAACCCCACTGGTGCCGAACCTGTACCCCAATCTGGTATCATTCGGGATAATGTCAACTCGACTTTCAAGTTTACTCCTGGCAAGACCTATCGTCTTCGTCTTATCAACATGTCAGCTTTTTCCATGTTTTATGTCAGCATTGATGGTCACGACCTTGACGTGATCGAAATTGATGGTGTATGTAGATCTCTTTTTCTTTATCCTGTGATGTGCTACGGTTGCTGACATTTTATATTAGGTTGATACCCAACGCAAGACCGTCAAGGATGTTTATCTTACTGCTGCTCAACGTGTCTCGGTATTGGTAACAGCCAAGAACACTACCGACACCAACTATTACTTCCACGCCGATATGGATACCGACATGTTTGATGTACTCCCTGAAGATCTCGATTACAGTAAGTGCCTTTTGTTTATTATTTTTGACCATGATGAATAACTATTGAATATTTTAGACCTTGTTTCGCCCGTGTATTACGATGAGAGCCATTCCAACTTTGCTGCAAGTGAAGATGTCGGCATGGATTCCAACTTTACTGATATGGATTTGTATCCTCTTCAACCTGCTGCTGCCGTTGATCCTGATCATCAAATCACTTTGACCATTGATTTCCAAGTCTGCACTGATGGTATCAATCGTGGCATGGTAAGATTCGAAATGAAGTGTAGTGCTTATGCATTTGGTCTAATGCCAAATGATCATCCTAGTTTAACGAATTGCCATATTTGGCTCCCAAGACACCTACATTGAACACCATGCTCTCCCAAGGCGAATATGCTATGGATGCCGAAGTATATGGACCCCAGTCTCGTGCCATTATTCTCAATCACTTGGATATGGTTGAAGTTGTTTTGAACAACCTGGATGCTGGTGCACATCCTTGTAAGTAACTCTGATCTCATTGTAATGACAAAGAGTAAACTAACATATACATCTAGTCCATTTGCACGGTCACGTGTTCCAAATTGTTGCACGTGGAGAAGGTGTTTATGATGGCAACAAAAGCAGCGTTGATTGGGTGCTTGATAATCCTGCTCAACGTGATACTGTACAAGTGGAAGCTGAAAGCTTTGCTATTATCCGTTTCCGTGCTGATAATCCTGGTGCATGGGTAAGTGTATTTGATATATTAAAGTGCCAAGTTGGGATACTGATGATTTGATCTAGTTCTTCCACTGTCATATTGAATGGCATTTGGAGTCAGGTCTTGCTGTTACCATGATTGAAGCTCCTGATGTTGCTCAACAGCGAATGACTTTGCCTGATTCTGTAAAGGACTTATGTACTGCAGCTGGTATTTCTCCTACTGGTAACGGTGCTGGCAAAGATGGTCTTGATCTCAAGGGAGCACCCAGTGGTGTCACTCTTATCTATGATGGCTTTACTGCCAAGGGTAAGGGTGCTATGGCTGCCTGTATCATCGCTGCTCTTATTGGTATGGGTACCATTATCTGGTTTGCCTTGGCTGATCCTACAAAGAAAGCCAAGGAGATCCAGGCATCAAAGATCCACTAGAACCGTCATATCACTCATCATCTCACCATTATCACTACATCCCACCACCACATCGTATTCCTTCTCATTGTATAATAATATAGTTTTAAATCGCCTGATTAAAAGTAACTCCATACCATTACTATCACTTTTCAGTATGGCCTTATTTCATATGTGAATGGCTACTGTCATGTTCTTTATAGACTACTAAGCAAGGAATAGAGTGCATTGTAGGTCTATGCTACGTAGTTGGATCATGTATGGACACAGCCGATAAATTATTAGCGTGCATGAAGGAACAACCGCTTTTGTGTTACAGGAGCGGTGTCATTGTCGTCGTCTTTGTTCTTTCTTGTTCACTGCCAATATGAAGTCGTCATCAGGTAATTTCAGTTGCATTGGGGTCAATTGCCACTGTATACAGCTTGTATTGACTTTGACCTAGTGTCCATTGACCTTGAAGTGATTCAAATGCTCAATGCTCGGTGTCAAGCAACCAACGACTGGACTCCCCTTGTCAATCGATTGTTCCTGGCTTTCGGCAATGTGCATTTGCTTTCCAAGAGCTTCTTAACAGTACGTATTCATACAATGGGAAACAAAGAAAGAAGTACCTAATCATTCGCCTTTGGATATCCAACAACAGATCGATCAGCAGCCATGCCCAATTGATAAAGGACAAGCAAAGCAGGCATTCGACATTCTACAGAACAATGTAAGCGATCCTTTAATCTCATTCGTCCAGTGTGAATATGTGCTAATATAGGGTGAGATATACATAGCTCCCACGAGACGCTCTCAAACGATTATCTGGTATTGCACAAAGCACATTGCGTTGTGGGCACAGTATGGACGAACATGCATCTGAACAAATCCATGCCATTGTCATATTATTCCAGGTAAAGAGATGGATTGGTACGTTGATAGTAGAAAGACTTTATTGATTCATTCAGTATAGTGTTCCTCATTTATTGATCCCAATTATACCGATAATCTCTTGACTGAACTATGCGAATCCATTACCAATCTCTCACAACCACATCAAGATCTGCTCATGCAATATTTGATTGAACCTACGAATCATGACGAAAAGGATCATCAAGCTTTGTTTAAGCATCTTCTTGATATCTTACATCGGGCCATTCATGCTCGACTCTCGTACCGTTCAACGATTTCGGATAAGAAAGTGTCACCTTATCAAGACAGCCTAGTGATCAATGTTACCAAATGCATTGCAGTATTATGTAAGGATCGAACATCATCAAAGAATCTATCAGTCGTCTTATACCACTTTATCAGATCGTCTCAACGAGAAACACCACTTTGTCGATTATACCAGTTTTTATAACGATGCGATCAATGACCATCTTGAGATCAAGGTCGATATACCCAACTACAAAGAACGCAAAGGGTAGGTACATAAATACTAAAATGGATACAAGATGCTGATTTGACGAATTAGATTTTCATTTTGCGATTATCCCTTCGTTCTAAACGCCACTGCCAAAGCCGATATCCTTAAAGTCGAAAGTGTATTTCAAATGCGACATGAATTGCAAGATGCCTTCTTTCGTGCCTTGTTTGCTGGTATGTCATTATCATCATCACAACTTATATACAGCATCTGATCCTTTCATTATAATTCAACAGGTGTCAATAGTCCATACCTAGTGCTTTGTATCCGACGAGAACATATCATTTCCGATACGTTACACCAGGTATGCATTCATGCCTCTCTCACTTGATCCGCGTGACTAATGATGATGATTGTAGCTCGAACAAAAGACAATCCATGATCTCAAAAAACAGCTACGAGTTCAGTTTGTCGGTGAAGAAGGCGTAGATGAAGGTGGTGTGCAAAAAGAGTTCTTTCAACTTATCATTCGTGATCTCTTTGATCCAAAATATGGTATGTATCTGAACAACTTGGTCAAAATGCCACATGACTTAACTTGTTATGACCAGGCATGTTTACCATGAACGATGAGTCGCGACTATATTGGTTCACACCCCATCCAAGCCAAAACGGAGAGAATACAGCAGAGTTCAAGCTGGCCGGCTTGTTGCTTGCTTTGGCAGTATACAACAGTGTGATACTCGACCTACATTTACCTCTTGCGCTGTATAAGAAACTGATGGGTGTTGAGATTGGATTAGAGGATTTGAAGCAACTGGATCCGGTAAGTGTGATGATACATAATGTATGATGTATTAACGCTAATTTTTTATTGTTATTATCAAGAGTCTTGCACGTGGATTGGAGCGACTATTATTGTTCGAAGGCGATGTACAAGCTGAATTTGAACGATCCTTTCAGGTGGATATGGAGAGCTTTGGCCACGTGTTTACTGTCGATCTCAAGCATGGAGGTGGTGAAATCAAGTTAACCAACGAGAATAAGCATGGTATGACATCTGCATCCATTGATGAATGGGATGGTTGCTAATTCTGCACACAGAGTTTGTTGATTTATATGCCAAGTTTATTCTAAACGAATCCATACAAAAGGAGTTTGAAGCATTTCGAGAAGGATTTGAACTGCTGTGTCACGACAATGCCATCAATGTAAGTTGACATGGATCATGACAAATATCGTATATACTAAAGCTTGCATTAGATATTTCGGCCAGAGGAAATTGAGCAGCTGATATGTGGTAGCTCAGACTTGGACTTTGAAGCGCTTGAAAAATCCACTGTGTACGATGGAGGTTGGACAAAGGATTCTCCAATAATAAGGTAGGTAACAAATGCAATGCTCCAATTTTAGACAAGTATTGATCATGTTATGTAAAGGCACTTTTGGGAAATCGTCCATGAATTCAGTTATGAAGAGAAAAAGAAGTTACTTTTCTTTGCGACCGGATCTGATCGAGTGAGTTTCAGTATCCATCACTGGTGCATGTTGGCAATATTGACTCACACTATGCATTAATAGGCGCCGATAGGAGGATTAGGCAAGCTACAATTTGTTATTGCAAAGAATGGAGCAGATTCCGACAGGTAAATGAATGCACTGTATTGATAACCACGTTTAACATCTATGATAGGCTACCGACCTCTCACACCTGCTACAATGTTCTATTACTCTGCGAGTATAACAGCAAAGAGAAATTACGGGAGCGATTACTGACAAGCATAAGCAATGCTGAAGGATTTGGAATGATTTAATTTGAAAGTATACCAAGGTATGCATCAATCCGATGCACAGTGATGAGAGACTTATGTGCCAATTTTTTTTATAGATAATTCGTCATCATACAAGTAATGCGACAGCACCTGCGGAAGAAGAGTCAATCATATCATGAGTACAAAATAGGAACCAAAATAGTGTTATACGACAATGGATTACGACTATACACATACACCAGTACAAATTTCATATCCTAGTAGGGCGGGATTGGTTTTGGAATGCAGGGGAAAGAAAAAGGGATGATGGGATGGTGTGCTTATGCCGTCAAGGTGATATGTTTTTATATCAGCCACAACTATGGAAGATGGGGGTCTACCGATAATTAGTGCATCATTGTGCATGAATGTGTGTGGCTAGAGACATAGCAACGTGACGTTGGCAAAAGTGTTATCACGTATCGATTTTTATCGAGTGCAATGGAATCAGAAAGAAGGTCAGCAAGGTCCAATTTAAGCAAAGAGTTACACAAAATTGATCATGACATACAAAGACAAGTTTCATGCAGTCCCACGCAGCAGCAGCAACATTACCATTCTGTCAGCACCTACGCATCACCTTGCATTATGTCTTCATTAAGACTCCAATTACCCAGACAAATAAAACATCAAATTTTAGTAATCTTTTTTTGGATCCGATATATGTAATCGTACTCCAAGCAGGGTCAGAGGAGTGGCACCGAAAATGTATGAGTCAATAATGATTGTGTGATCACTCAACCACCCCCTACTTTCCTATTAGTACGGATTTCGGCAAAATGATACACCACGCATCACACGACAATGTTCTTCATCTGGCTAAGGTTGCAGACACTAGCCTGACCCCCCAACCAAACTATGACTAGACAAGTGCAAGTTGAAGGTGTACAGGCGCTTTGTGTTAGGGTGCGAAAGTCGGTCCTACTATATTACCTTCAAAAGGTGGCACTTTTGATGTTGTTATGTTATGGGAGAAATTGTTTTACCTTGAGCTTCCATTGAACGACGATACGATCACAGCCGGCCCGATGCATGACTAATGTTCAAGAGGTGCCGAAGGAAGCCGAATAAACGAGACTGGATAGGAAGCATTTGACAGGTAAGCGTGCATTAAACAAAGATACCATGTGATCCAAATAAGACGACGCTTATTTGCTAGTTTGTATGCTACCATTCATGAATGGCAACCACACCACACTCCCCCCTTTCCTCACTTGTGATCCAACCCATTACCGAAGCAAATGATGTAATTCATAAACAACGGCGCGCTTATTTTATTCATTTTCTTTATTCACTCTTTATCCTTTCTTTTTCTCTCTCTCTTTACAATTCAATGACAGCATCACATCATACTTTTACATACCATTCACCGCTCTTGGATTCACCGCAGCATCATCCAAGTGACGACCTTTTGCATCTGAAACCACCACACCTCTCAGGTACATTCATGTCTTTTTTTTTTCCTTAGCATTATTCTCTTAGTTGACATACATGATCCTATTCAGGGCCTGTGGTTGAAGACGAGGTTGAACAAGGTAGTTTATCTCCCGTTACCACTGATTCAATGTCGACATCATCAGGCGATGATTGGCCATCATCCACCACCTCACCACAACAACACCACCATCATGCATCTACACACATTGTAGACCATCCTATGTTTACAACAACAGCTCCTAGCATATACTTGTTTATTTTTGTGAATCCATTATCAGGAGATGAGAAAGGTCGTGAATTAATCACCTTGCCAATCCAACATTTTCGGTTACGACGCCTTCCAGAAGTGCAAGTTCAGATCCATAATATTCTCGACAAACAAGATCGTGAATCTGGCATGGCGGAGATTACACGCATTGCATCGATCCTTGATCAACTACCACCTATCCCAGAAGGGAAACTACCCCATGCTGTAAGCCAGCGTCACCTTCAAGTATGGAGTGCTGGTGGTGATGGTACAGTGATGAGTGTAGTGGAAATGTTGGCAACACATCATATCAATCTCGACCAAGTTTTCTTTTCGTGTAAGTAGCGTTTTGTTTTGCAGTAAAGCAGATCAAGGTTTATGGAGGTGGTTGGTTGACTTTTGAGTATACACTTTAGGTATTCCATTTGGCACTGGTAACGACTTTTCACAAGTTCTTGGCTGGGGACGAACTATACCCCATCGTGATATTATCGGTCATGGATTACAGCATTTGGAAGCACTTGTCATGGAACGACTTTTGCGATCAGAACCAGCACGATTAGATATATGGCAAGTGGAAATGACGGCACATGCTAGTGGTTATGTACGCCTTGCTGGACCTGATAGGCGTGATGGTCATGACGTTGCAGAAGTGAAACCCAGCAACCAAGGCAACACAGCCCATTCACTCACACGCAAAATGTGCAACTATATGTCTATTGGCGTTCAAGGCTATGTTGGCAGTGGATTTGAGAAACATCGTGCAGGCAATCGTATTGCCAATGTGCTAGTTTATACTATTGAAAGTGCCAAATGGGTTTTTTGGCGTCGTTTTCCATCCGTGACCCATTTTATTGATTCCATTGTTCATGACAATGAACCTGTTCTTAAAGCACCCGATCCGAATACCCGTCATGTTGATGAGAATGATGGCGATTTGCCGGAAATGACCAACCATCCCATTGATTTTGTTATTCAAAACATTCCTCACATCTGGTAAGTAATCATGCACCTTTGTTTATTGTCACATCGATGCGTCAACACGTTCTCATACATCATGTCACACGATATGCAGGGGACGAGAAGTGGATTTATGGGGTGAAGCACGCTCAGGTTTAGAATCTGTACGCCATCGAAGTGGTCCCAGTGATCCATCCAATTGGCAACCACAACGAGCTAACGATGGTCGTATGGAAATTATGGTGATCCAGAATCTATTCAGCTACTTTAAAAAGCTTGCCAATATAAGAAACCACGTATCACGCCTTGGCCAATTCGAGACACCCTTTGAAATCCGTTTTCGCGATCCCAAACGCAAGTCCTCTTCTACTCCTTTTAGGTGGCGCTCCATGTGGAAACGCAATCGCTACGAACGTGAAAACGTGATATGTATCATGTGTGATGGTGAATTCTATGTATTGAAGGATCCCAAATCTCTCACTTTCTCCCGCCATGCACAAATATGGACTCTCGGTCGAAATGACCAACAAGGAGTGGGTCGTCTGGTGGTAGATGAACTGGGAACCACTCACTCCCATTAATGCATACACACCCCATTTCATTCTATTACATTCTACACTTTACATTTGTATATACATTCTAATGCTTCTTATACCTGATCTTTTATTACTTTATTACTTAGTCATCTTAATGGTAATCTTGAATACCCTTATTGTGTACCCGTTTGATTAAAACACACAAGCATTTGTGCACTTTGCAGCTTTTGGCATGTCAGATGATAATATAGTTTACAGAAAGGGGGACCTTCACGTGGGAGATCATTTAAGAGTCAAACGTGGATATGATCGCGGATGCTGCGCCGAAATCATTTTTATTATTATAATGTGAATCAAATAAAAACAAACATATGGTGGGGGGATGATTATGCTCTCTTTTTGCCCTTGCGATCGTAATCTTCATCTTCATCATCACTAGCTTTTCTTTTGCCTTTCTTGGCTTTGCTCAAGAAAGTATCTAAACCAAAGACATCTTCCTTGGGAGCAGATGATGCAACCATGGTCTCCTTTTCGAATTCAACAGGTCCACTGGATCCTTGACCACTGCCTTCAGCACCAGCAAATCCTTTTCTCATACCAAACTTGTCTTGATGGATACTCTTTTCCAATTCTTCTGCATCTGTACTACCAAAGATATCAGAATCATTTTGATCGCCACGGAATCGGTAGATCGACGACGAAGTTTGATTGAACAATGGTTTGTCGTACAAGCTGTATGCTGCAAAAGTGGATGAATTAGTGATGCATGATTCTTTTTCCTTTTCTTTAATGACTTACATTCATCATCCTTGAAACCTGATCCAATACCCGATGATTGATTGAAAAGACGAGCATCAAACATGCTATCTTTACTCATGGTAGGTTTGGCAAGACCCAATGCAATCTTTTCGGAAATATCACGACCGGATTCACTAGTAGTAGATCATTAGTACGTGTGAATATCTGTATGAAATATACCAAAACAGGGGATATTTTACTTACCGAGCTAAATGTTTTGCCTTTGCTTCTGTACCCATTCGACTCATACGCATTTCTCTCTCTCTTTGTTTTTGTCGTTCACGACGTAGACGATCACGTTCACGTGCTCTTTCATCATCTTCTTGTACTTCACGACTTGCAGGTCGTCGACGTTCATCTTCACTTTCACTTTCACTACCACTTGCTTCTTCGGAATCATCGGATGAATCATAATCAGGCATAAGAGATGCTGCTGTAGGACGATTGGCTGATGAAGGAGGTGCTGCTGCTGCTGCTGAAGATGGTTTGAGACCAGCACTAGAATAAAAATATTAGTATCAGAATAATAGGATGAATTGAATGAATAACATACCGTTCCTCACGTGCTTTTTGAGCCAAATCTCGTAACTTTTCTTCTTCAGCTTCTTTTTGTTTTTGTGCCAATTTCTGTTGCATAAGATTGCGTTGTCGAACTTCTTCACGAGCATGTCGATCAGCAGCATAAAGAGCTTCTGAGAACTTTGCAAAGTTGTCATTAATAGTGATCTCTTGTAATCCACGACCATCAGCAGCGAGACGTTTATCGAGAGGAATGGTATAACCCTTTGTATTCTTCCAGTTGGAAATGCAAGGAGGAATAACCCACTCTGCTTGTTCCTTGGCTGTCAATTTACGAGGAGGTGAATGCATCACAGGTGCTGGTGGAGAGGGTGGTCCACGAGGAATCTTTTTATGCTTGAAACTAGGTGGTTCCATTGGATCAACAGGTGCATCCACCATACGAATGATACGTTGCTTAGCTCCAGCATTGAAGCTATCATTGGCTAAATTGGTGGCAGGTGTATATCGAATATAAGTGGGATCTTTGTTGGTACCACCCGTTGTCTGGACAACATTCTTGGGTTGTGCTGCTTTAATCTTGACATTGACGATACGTTCGAGTGCTGCTTTGGTTTTCTCTGCCACACTTTGTACTTCTTCTTCACCAGGTCGATCCATGGCAATCTTTTCAACATCCACATCTTTACGCTCTTTGAGTGGAACCATATCCTTAAGAGATGAATGAATGATACGATCATCACCATGTCCTTGTCGTGCAATCGCATCGTATTTGACATTGCCTTCAGCATCCATTTGAAGTGTCAAGGCTCCACCACTGCGTTCCGTGGGTTGCATATCTTTACGTCCCATATTGAGTGGATACTGTGCAATATGAATCTCTGGAAATGCACCACCATTGCCGAAATCTTCGGGTACTCGAGGTCGATAACCTCCTCGTTTGCCGTATGGAGGAATGCGATCGTTGGGACGAGTCGTTGCTAGCTGATTCAACTTCTTTTCATACTGTGGTGCAGATGACGTGGGTGCTGATTCCACAGTCTGTTGACGAGGTTTCGGCAATAGACTAGTATGAATCCATTAGTAATCTTGACCATTCAACTTGGATCACCCTGCAGTTACCTTGACAGAGTTGCCATTGAAATGGATTGTGTGGTTGAATGGGTGTGTTTGGGAGAGGGAGAAATGAGTGTACAAATAACCAAGTCCGATCAGAGGTGTTTACCCTTTTTGGCTGATCTTGGCTTCCCCCGATGAATTGTGTTTGGCGCAGCAATGATCCCAATTTCCCAATCATTTATGTTCTTTGTTGATAAAGCACTCACATATAAATCACAATGAAATAGACTTTTTTTATTTTTTGGGTTGATTATCTCCATCTGAAGCACCTGTAGTGGGTAAACCAACATACACTTTGAATGTATCATAAATCAACCATTGTAGAGCTGTCAGGGTACCAATCATGACAATACGAGGACCCAAACCGCGCCAAACACCTTTCCAACCGAGATCCTTGGCAATATCCGTAACACTCATTTGCTTTTGGCCTGATGGTGCTTCTGGTAGATTGTTTAATTTGGAAACAATAACATCAGCAGGATGTGATACAGTGGCGCATAGAATGCCTGCAATATAGCCACCCATAAAACTGACACCGAGCTACATTATATTCCATGTGAGCGAGTGAATACAATAAACGCATGAACTATTGGACATACCTGTTGCACTTTGTTGTATTCAGATTTTGGTTTGCTTAGGCACGTCCTGTAAATCATTTCGACTGTGGCTTCAAAGGAAGCAAATTTCATCATGGTGTATGGGATCTGACGACCCCACAAAGGTACAATGCCTTTGTAAAATCCTTTCAAGCCTTCAGCAGCCTTGAGTTTCTGAAATCCTTCTTGTGCATTTCGTGCAAAGGGTGGATAGGATGTTTGCATGCGTACTTTGAGAGCTTCCCACGGACATAAGAATATGTCAGCAACGAATTCAGCAGATGCTGATGCTGTCAAGTAAAGAATGCCTCTATACTTGTGTGCTGCTTCTTCACCCACGGCTTGGCCATATGTATATTTAAAATACTCGTATAAACCGTATTTGCCAGCACCTTGGAATGAATAACCAATGGCAGTAGGACCAAGACCCACCAAGATACCACCCAAACCTTCTGATTTGATAATGGTCTTCCATCCGTCAAATATGCCCTTGTATAAGTCAGGTTTCACCTACATAGGATGATGATGAGCACATCATTGACATAAATGAACGCGTGTATCGCTTACCTGTAAGCGGCACTTGACAAGGTCAAGGGGTGTCATGAGAGAATGTGTTGGTCTGATATACACGATCATGAGTTGACGTTTCCATACCAACGCATAAAGTGTGTATTACCCGCATGCTAAAATTCCACCGAGTCCACAAGCCAAAAAGTACTTGTTGCTGTAAAGTTCAATGGGTTGCTTTGGAGCCAATGGCCTGTGCTCTTGCACCGATGAAATAAAGTATTTGTTGACAACAGAAGAGGAAGACATGGTATCGAGAAAAGGAGAGCAAGAACGCGTGTTCTTATAACCATTCCCTCGGTTATTTTATTTCACCCAGAATGCGGTTTCACCCATGGCTTAAAACAATTACCGCTTTATCTCATGCATGGAAATCTTCTAACCATCCCCGGATCATGGTATAAAGTATTCATCGGGGAATAGTTTAGCATGATGATATCGTTGCTCGTTCACTTGGTTTTCTAATGTCATCCTCTAGCATTGACACGTATCATCATCAGTTGTGTGCAAGACAATAAACAAATTTAAGGTATAACAGGTGTAAGGACGAAGATACAAATGGATTTATTGACATGTTGTTGTCGTCGTCAAGAGAAGCGAGTACAAATGATCAAGGAGAATGCGATTTTATTATATCCAAAAAGTAGAGTAGCAACTAGTTCAAGTGAGTGTGTTATTGTTCTATCACTTCCATCTCTCCAGTGAGTCACGAATGGCGCCTCTGAGTCATTGTTGAGCCTGTCAAAATCCCAGTTTGGTCATTTGCCGTTGCTTTATCTCCACCACCTTCTTTATCGTTGACTATGCCCTTTACACTTGAAAAGCTTATTCGTCCCAATATTCTTGCATTACTTCCTTACCGCTGTGCACGCGATGATTACGATAGCGGTGTACTTCTTGACGCCAATGAAAATGCCTATGGCCCTGCTCTTGCAAGCCAAGTCGACGGCGATCTCAACCGTTACCCCGATCCCTACCATGTGCGTGTCAAGGAACGCCTAATCAAGTATCGCAACATTGCTTCCACCGACCAAGTATTCTTAGGCGTTGGTTCTGATGAAGTTATTGACTTGGTGCTTCGTATTTGCTGTATTCCTGGCAAAGACAAGATCCTTATCACTCCACCTACTTATGGCATGTACTCTGTATGTGCACAAATCAATGATGTGGGTGTTGTCAAGTCAAACTTGGATGTGGAGAACGGTGCTTTCCAAGTGCGTACGGATGATGTAAGTAGCATTTTACATGTATGGTATATCGGCAATAGAGAATAATTGATGAGATGGTGATATCCTATAGGTGATCGCCAAGATTAAAGCCGATCCTACCATCAAGGTCGTTTTCCTTTGTTCACCAGGCAACCCAACTGGTACATGCTTAAATCACAACAGCATCAAGGAGATTCTGGAATCTGGTTATGAAGGTCTTGTCGTGGTGGATGAAGCCTATGTTGACTTTGTTGAGCAGGAGAATGGATCCGTTGCAAGCTGGACTTCCAAATATCCCAATCTATTGGTGATGCAAACATTGAGCAAGAGCTTTGGTCTTGCTGGTATTCGGTAAGAGTCAAATGACAATGAATGGTATATATCATTCTCTAACTTGTTCTCTTCAGGTTGGGTATCGCTATTGGTGACAGTGCACTTATTCAGATCCTCAACAACACCAAAGCCCCTTACAACATTGGTACTCCAAGTGCTCAAATCGCTTATGATGCTTTATCTCCCGAGGGACTTGCCAAGATGAACGAATATCGCAGCGCCTTGATTGCTCAACGTAATGTTCTTATCCAGCAATTCCAAAACTTTAAGGTGCCTGGTCTCGGTCGTATCTTGGGTACCAATGATGCCAACTTTGTATTGCTCGAAGTTTTGGATAAGGATGGCAAGCCTTGCAACACACGTTGTGAAAAGATTTATAAGCTTATGGCTGAATCCAAGGATGTCGTTGTTCGTTTCCGTGGCAAAGAATATGGATGCACTGGTTGTCTTCGTATCACCGTTGGCACAGAACAAGAAAACAAGATCCTGGTCGAACGATTGACCGAAGCTCTCAATGAAACCGCTTAAATTTAGAGAAAGACATATTACGATCTATATCTCCTACCACTCCATCATCCCTGAAACCTTATCATGCGTTTGTTGCATTAAATGTCTTTCAAACCCAACAATGTGCTCATTCGATATGGTTATCCATATTCTTGTCTCATTCATCTTAATGGATCAAGGCATCTCTCCTAGTTCATATTCATTAACATGAATAAACGATATGGTATTGATGTTGGAATAAATGTTTGGTTTTGTCGTCTTAGTACATGAATGAATGGAGATTCTCTATCGTAAATTCAAACAGTATCTGAGATAGGAACAATGCCAATGTCCTTATTTCATTCATATTGTAGTGCCCTGTCAATGTTCCTGAGATGTCATAGTGCAATTGATAACTTTTATAGAAGATCTAGAACATTTAAGCAGACTTTTTAAATTCCTGCAAAGCACCTGCGAGACGAGCAACAGCTTCACGACCTTCTTCTGGAGTAACAACAAGTGGAGGAACAATGCGAATGGTATTGCAGCCAGCTGTCACCAAAAGCAAACCACGTTCACGAGCCATCTTGACCACTGGGGTAGGATCCTTGAACAACTCGACACCCAAAAGCAAACCTTGACCACGCACTTCCTTGATAACATCGGGCATTTCATCTTGAAGTGCCTTGAGATCACCCTTCAATGCATCACCCTTTTCCTGAACAGACTTGAGGAAACTTTGATCGCTTATCCTTCCAAAGACATGAAGAGCAACACCTGTGGCGAGTGGATTACCACCAAAAGTAGTACCGTGATCACCAGGGTTAATGATTTGGGACACCTTTTCACTGGACAACACAGCACCAATAGGTACACCATTGGCAAGCGGCTTGGCCATGGTCAACAAATCGGGTTTACAGATATCACCATGATGTTCGTGACCCCATAATTTACCAGTACGTCCAAGACCACACTAGATATAAAAAAGATGAATAAATGAATGCATATGCATTAAAAGTAATTTACCTGAATCTCATCAAAGATCAATAAAGCGTTCTTTTCATCACAACGTTGACGCAATGCTTCAAGGAATTCCTTGTTGGCTGAATGGATACCACCTTCACCCTGGAAAGGTTCAATGATCACACCACACACGTCATCCGTGATGGCATTGATAGCAGCATCCACATCATTGTAAGGAATAGATGAAAATCCAGGAATCAAAGGAGCAAAGGGTTTTTGATATTTGGGATTATAAGTAGCAGATAAAGCACCCATGGATCGACCGTGGAAACCATTGACGAAAGAAATAATCTTGGTCTTGTTGCCATTTTCGCCTGCAATGTGTTTGCCCCACTTGCGAGCAAATTTCAATGCACCTTCATTCGCCTCGGTACCTGAATTGGCAAAGAAAATCTTACTGGCCCAATCACCACCATGTTGTTGGGTCGTCTTGACAATCTTTTCAGCGAGTAAACCGGCAGTTTCGCTATAATATAAATTGCTGGTGTGCACGAGTTTCTTGGCTTGTTCTTCCAATACTTTGGCCACTTGTGGATCCGCATGGCCCAATGCAACAACAGCAATACCGGCAGTGAAATCAAGATAGGCACGATCATCGGTATCATAAACATAACAGCCTTGACCACGGTTTAACACAAGGTCAGGTCGACCATAAGTAGACATGGTGTATTGATTGAAACGTTGCACGGTCTCATGTGTTGCTGCAGACACTTTGCCATCAGGATGTGTAATCTAATGATTATCCCATGAATGAGGATACAATATGGATTGAATCGATGCTTCTTACCTCTGTCACTGGTTTGGGAAGGCTGCTCATAAACCGGACCTAGAGTGAAGCAAGCGTAACGTGGGAGAACGGCGTGAGAAAAAACCACAAGCATGGATCAGCTCAATTAGCAAGTACATTAGGCTTGGCACCATGGCGAGCAATGGTAGAAGCAATAAAACGTGTCGATCGATGGAATCGGTGCATGGGTGTAGAAGACAAGGGGAAGCGGGGTAGAAGAAAGAGAATAATTGACAACAAGTGGATATCTACAAAATGATCGCCCTTTTATCGGACTGTTCCTATGAGTCACCTTGATGTGGCCTAGCGTGGTTACCCCAGATGCATACAAAAGTAAAGAAGAATACTACCGGCACCCTCGATCGCCCATCTCAGGCCCCCACTGTTCCATGGGCAGTTTATCAAAACTAGTATATGGAAAACTATTTCTTGTTCTTGATATTTGCACATGTCAAATGCACCATGCCAACTTGATCATCCGACGGTGGTAGGTCATGGTAGCAAATCCAACTATGGCAGATCCATCGCTGGAGGTAGTCAATTGAATAAATATGTGTCTCATCCAACAATATGATTAAGTCTTACCTTATCACAATATTCCAATATCACAATGCAAGCATGAAAACAATAAAAACTATGTATTATGGCTGCACAAATCAGTACGTGAACCATTTTATCTCAGGGAATGACAAAAAAAGGACTTATCACGGATCGTGACAGTGTAAATCAATCTATCTTGGAGTAGAATGGGCGACAACATTGTTGTTTATATTTGCAAGGTGGGTGTGGGAGTATCTATTCTCACAAGAATGATGAAATGTCGTTTTGGGATGGTGATGATGCATGGTTTGATAAATGGAGGGATTATCCAGGATCAAAACTTATCTTCTAACAAAGAAGTGGATTGGACGATTGTTCATGCATAAATCAGGGTCAGCTGGTCAATATATCGAAGTAATCTGCTATCCCAGTATCTTTTCAGATCGTCTATTACTCATTGTATCCATAATGGCATCCACATTACACAATATTGTCACTGTCAGGTTCCGTAATAATGATATGTGTGAATGTTTCCACTAGTGCGTACTGTAAGCAGCAAAACCCACCTAGCATTGCGCCATCGGGGTCTAAATAAAACATGGTGCATTTGGCAAGGCGCAAATAGCATATCCCCATCCTTAAAATCATAACATCAGATGATGCATCCGAATCAATAAAAAAGCTTCGTTTAATGTTATTGGATGATGCCAAAAGCGTTATATTTGATGAATTAGTGATGACAATAATACGTTTTCAACTATCGCATGAAGAGTCTTTGCATAATATTCACAGATAGTGAACAATGAAATCTACTTTATGATCAAAGCTAAACCGCCCAGGGAACCAGGGGGGGTTGCTCGAGATGGGTGATCTGGGGTGCCTGTAGTATTCCTCAAAGTAAACTACAAGATAATTTACATGTCATCCTTTAGATATCATTCATTTATTCTAATCTGCTGATATGCAATCGTTTCTCTTACACTTTATATCTGCCAGCTAGGTCATTGGTTTCAGTGCTGAGTTGTTGCCATGGTAATCTTTTACATGATGTTTTAAGTTTTCATCTTGATCAACAAGGGATAATCATATTGCCCACTCACTGTATCAAAGGGTCACGATAGCACGCGACTCAATTATGATGCTGTTGTGATACTGTGTACCAGCTGCATATCCAATGAACAACCAATAAACACGCCTCTTTGAGTGGTACCTTAGATATGGTAAATACAGAGCTTTTGCTTTTGGTGAATCTCGGGAGGGGGGTTACAATACACGCTATTCTTTCCCACGACAGTTCCCGCTGTCAGAGATCATGAACCAAATTTATGCAAGCTGGGTCTGTAATCTCGCATGGTGATCACTCATCACATTCTTTGTACAGTTACACGACCTTCAGCCATTGTCTGCTTTTCAATTATCGGGGTGATGATCTTATCTCTCGATATTCATTAGCCAACGCATTCTACAAGTCAACATGGAGATATGTCTTTTAAATTCATTATATGTATGTCGATCACGGATCGTGTATTTTTCATATAAAAAATAATACTGTTTCTAGTCTATTACTGTAATTGGGTCCATAGCAATTCAGCTTGTTCAACTGCTTCTCTAGGTTTATCTTTAAAGTAAACGAAATGACCCTAGGAAAGCAAATAGGGATGAGCTATTGTATTTTTAAAACATAGTCCATCAGTCATACCTGTAATCCAGCTGTACTGACATCTTTATCAGCGACACGCTGTACAAATGCATCCTCCAGTGCCTTTTCTTCATCGCCATAGAATCGTCGGAACATGTTTCGTATCTGTGATTCTGTTGCATTGCCGAGAAACTCTTTGAGATCCACACGACCGGGTCGAATCAAGGCTGGATCCAAGTTTTCAACATGATTGGTGGTTAAAAAGATGATCCGTTCTTCTGCTGAAGCCACACCATCGAGAGCATTCAATAAACCACTAAACGTGATCATGGACTGGTATCTATACAGAAAGCGTAAGTCACCATGCTGCTTGAGTATGTGTGATATGGTTTTTGCTTACCCTTGGTTGTCAGATTGTTTACGTTTTGTGAAAGCTGCATCGATATCTTCCAGCAACATGATGCTTCGCTCAGGTACATTGCTTAGTAAATGATTAAGACGATCATCCGTAAGACCACGTTCCGACAAGTTGAGAATGCAAATGTTGTATTCGAGTTCACCCTAGGTGAGACATATATCAGTAACCGATATCAAGGATTTGAAAAAGATATACTTACTGCAAGTGCTTGAATAAAACTACTTTTACCAGAACCAGGGGGACCATACAAGAGATAACCACGTCGATAGGGTATACCTTGAATAAAAACACACACGCACACACATGAATACTGGATGAAATGGAGATCATGTTGAATGCTCATCACTTACCGCGTTCATTATACCACTTTCCGTTACCAATAAATGCCTTGACATCATCCACAATACGTTCCTTGATCCCAGCATCAAGAATGACGGATTCGAGCATACGACGTCTACGTGGCATACCAAAAGGACGCCATTCGTGGCCATAGGAGGTATAAATGACCGTCTTTCCTTCTTGCTTTTTAAGTGCCATGGCTTGTGCTTCTTGTAATAGTTCTGTAAACACGTGACGATCTTGTGAGAGCGTAGTGATGGTAATGGTTTCCCAAGGACTTCCAGTTGTCAAATCCATCATTTTGCCATCCCGTTGTCGTTGCACCTTCATCCATGCACCATGCCATCGAAAATAATGAATACCAGGACCAGGTACCAATCCAAAGGTGGTAGTAATACTACCATTATCATGTTGCTTGTAGGATGTTTCCACGGCTAAATGTTGCATGCGTCGTTTGGGTGATTGTTGTGCCATCCATTGCAGGAACCATAAATAGGACTTGTCCTTGGATGGGATCTCGAGTGTTACCAAGAGACGTCGTTGTACATAGGCTGCTCCCAAGTTCAATCCTTGTCGAAGTAACGTCAACCCTGCTCCCACACCAATAAGACCAAAACCCGCGGAAAAGTATGGGTTCGAAGTAATGTTGCTGAAAAGTCCACCCTTGTTGTCATGGGTTACTTGGGGTGGTTGATCACCCATCGAAGTAGGTGGCAATGGACTTGGATCGTCCGTCATGTTGCCTGTTGTAGATAAAGACGTGGGTTGCAATGCTGGAAATGCCGGCATTGGGTTGTAGAGTTAGAGAGAGAGTGTGTGTCTGTTGGTGTCAAAGCTGAGAGAGTTATCTAAAAGCAGCCATATCCCTATCCCACCGATCCATTCTAATAAACCAGCCACCCATGTTCTTTTCCCTCCCAAAAGATAGAATAGTTTAAAAGTAATGAAATTCATTGTTGGGTAATATTGAACTTGGAAGGTCTGGATCTCCTTCAGGAGCAGGGAAAAAGTAATCAGATTGGTTATTGTACATGTCCAAAGTGGAGGAGGGTAATGCAGGTGTTGGTATCTCGAGAATCCCATATCCAGGTGGGGATGAAGGTGTATTGGTACTTGGCGTTTGCGTATTGGAATGCTGTCGTTGTTGTCTGCGTCTGGAAGATGATGGTGAAGATGAAACTCGACGGTGTGTTGAACCATCCGAGTGAAATGCAATAAATGTAAATGGCTGATTAGTACTAGTACTGATTGAATCGGTTGAAGACTTGTAAGGTGATGACGCTACTTGTATTGAGCCATGATCGTTTGGGGTGCTTGTAGTCGCCATGGATAACTGTTTTTGTTGTTGAGATGTTGATGCATATCCAGATACAATCGATTGTGATCGTTGTTGATATCTGACTTTGAGATACTCCAACGTTCTTGATAGCGTTGAAGCTTGATGGATATTGTTTGCAATAATAGGAAGTGAATCTAATCGAGCCATCGTCTTGTCAAATGATATTTCGCTAAAGATGGTAGTCCTTCGATCCGATTCATGTGAGGAAGCATTGGCCAAATGAATGCGTAATGCCATCACCACAACATGTAATGTAGGTGGTGACATTGATAACTGAATCAATTCAGAGTGTGGAATGGTATACACCACATAACTGATGATGATGGCGGCAAGAAAGCATATTTCAAATGATGGGCGTGCAAAGGGTGCTTTGGTTCCACTATCCTGGTTGACAAATGGGCGGTGTGCCTGAATAAGGTTGTGCATGAAATACAGCGCTTCTAAGCCATTCAGCCAACTTTTCCTTGTTTGAGATCCTCGGATATTTGCAAGGTACTCTTCCAATGGTTGGCATTCAGAACTGAGCCATGTATCAACTGTTGACATGGTAGCATTTGTCTTGTAAAAAAAAACCATCAATGAGCTACACTTGTATGTCTTGTTGTTACTATGTACATACCTTGAAAGCACCAGGTAGCTGTGTCTGTACACTGTAATTGTAACGTATAATTTTTCCAGCAATGTTGCTCATGACAGTCATGTATCGAAGACTCTTGATATAATCGGCTGTATATTCATCATCCTCGCTTGCAATGTATTCTGGTAAGGGAATATCACTAAATTGAAATAATGAAGCATGTGAGCACGTGAAAATGACATTCTATGACGCATAATGGATACTTGCATGTCCTTTTCATCAAGAATAGAAGGTCTTCCATAAGTCATGCTCATTGTACGTTCAGTCACCAGCAATGACCAAAATGTGCGAATACACCATTGTGCTTCGAAATCATTCTCCTTGGTATGATGGCGGAACCGAAAAATTCGATGAAGACCCATATCAATGGCTAGACGTACTGCTTCACCCACTAAAAGCCATGCACGCGTAAGGTGCTTCTCCAATTTGCTATGCTCCAGTTGATTGGCAATGATCACTAATGCAAGCACCGTACTGAAATGGGGTGTATCATAGTATTCATCACGATTCTTTAGAGCGATATGTAATAAATGCTGACTCAAACTTGGATCGATGGTAGCTGCTGCATTCAAAGGATAATTACTATTGTCATCGTGGGATGCTGCTATGGCACGTGCAAATAAGCCGTAAAAAAAGAGAGGTGATAGTGTAGATGGTTGGCCTGTGCGACAATGATCGAGTTCAATGAGAATACGATGTTGACTAAGGATCGAAGGGAAAAACGGATCCACTCGAGTACAATAATATTCCACAAGCATGGATTGTATTTCAATTGATAGATTCGGAATCTCGAGTAACGGAAACACGGATGCTTTTGTTGGAAGACCCAATGACATATCACTGGCATTGTTGACATAGAAAGATGTTTCACCCATAAAGTGACCTGATGGATCAATTGACATGCAGTGTTGTGCAGGACAAATGGTAGTTGGAGGAGATGCCATAGGTGTTGATGGGTTATATGTCATGGTGACAGCAGCTGATGATGATGTTGTTGTTGTGGTAGCAGCAGCAGCAGCAGTAAATCGATCCATTCTAAAGGATTGGTGTTGTTGTTGTATACGTGGACTAGGTTCAGGAGGTGTCGGTAATGGTACGTCGTTAGGTGGTGGAGACGCGGTGGAAGGTCGTAAAGGAGCTGATACCCCTGGTGCATAGCGACACTCGTGTCGTTGCTTGACACAAGTCCCACAAGGCAAGTAGCCATCGCAACCCGTTTTACGTTTTCGACATCGCTCACAAGCATTGGCAACCTTGATTTTCTTGGCAGCTTTAGTTGAACCCGTTAACGGTGAATCAGCACCGTCAAAAGCTCTGATAATAAGTCCGGCACCTGTATTGTGTTGAATGCTGACCTCCTCATGAGACAAATCGTTGAGAATGGACTTTGCCAATGTTCGCAGAATATCCAATGTACGAAACCGGAGGGGTGCAGGGTCTTCAAACATCAAGCCTGTAAATACAAGTGCAATAGAGCGTGGTGCATCAAACTCGGAAAACGGTACCACAGAAGAAATGTGGAAAAATACCCACCAACAAAATGCTAGCTTTCATTTTATATCACAATGATGATGATCCCTTTTGTTCACATGATGATTTCCTCATACATATCATTGGCACTTGCCAAGAGAGACACACTTTAAAAGGTGTCACATACACACATACACATCGATAGTAACTTGTTCCGCGGGCCATGTTGATCATTCTCAAATAAACTTGGCACGGTAATATATTGAATCACGCAGTATGCATGAGAAACACGCTACGCAAAAGGATGATTGGTTGGGAATGGATCTACTCTTATCGTGATACGAACTTTCAAGTTGGCTCTTTAATCTGATTTCATTGTTATTATTTTCAACGTTTGACCATGACAACATGCAAAGCATAAAAGAAGAACATATCATCATTAGCCAAGTTACTTGGCACTCTTCCTGAGCCCTTGCTCAGCCGTTGAAATGTTGTTGTTCACATAGTCTTGGCTTGCACTACAACAACATGTTACACACGCATGGTAGTAGCATTTCTTCGCCGACAATTGAATAAGCGTCTTTAGTCAGAGGGAATTGCCATTGATAGATTATATTCTTGGGGGTAGGGATCAGTCAATGGGTACAAATGATACATGGCATACAAAGAAATTCAGTACAAGTGGATGGTATCCACGTTATTTAAATGTATCGCATCAACATGGGAGCGAGCGGTGTCTTAATGGAAACAAAGAGTGGGAACAATCACCATTTATCATATATACATCGACACATACACACAATGAAAAGCAAAATGTAAAAAAAAAGAAAATCAACAAATGAATCAATAGATAAGCACAAGCGTCAAGGAATTGTCATTGCCATTGGACTTTGATTCGACTCGCAAGACTTGTTCCTCTGGCATATCGCTTACGACAGTATCGTCGATCTGTACAACCACATCTTCTTTACCAGCAACTCGGCGGACCACCTCCTTAATTTGACTGCTGCTTTCATGACCCATCTTGTTGGCGAGTTTATCTTTTAGATCGTCCACAGTCAATTCTTCGAGATAAATGGCACGGTGCAAGTTTTCGTTGGGTAGTTTTGCAAATATACATAATTCTAGAGAATGGATGGTTTATATTGGATCATTGATTAAAGTGATGAGACTTACTCGCAGTACGACGTCGTTGTTGAGGAATATAGGATGGATCCATATCTGTCACAGTGGGTGGCATAAAATAAGGTTGTGATGATGATGATGATGGAATACCACTTGTAGCAGTAGTAGGTGTCATATCATAAGGTCGTTTGATGCCAACACCTCCTTGCTGTGTAGGCGTCACTGGTAATGATGATGGAAATAGAGCATGTTCATTCAACCGTCGATATGGGTCATGGTATTGTTGCTGCAATAAATGATGCGGATGTGTTGATTGTGCAGGTGTGGAGGAGGCAAAAGAACAAAGAACCGTGTATGGTTGTGTTTGCAAATATCCTAACCACATGGGGTGGGGTTCCCCATTTTTGCCTATAATGTGGATCAGATTAATTGTATCATGATTGAGTCATGCATTGGATACTCACCACGCAGCTTCTCTAATTGCTTCTCAATATGACGTGCGTCGTCCTTGTTCTTGCGTTCTGCTCCCTTTTTTTTTTAAAAAAAATTCAATCAGTCACTACCATACAAGAATTGTTGTCATGGGGTGTACCTTATCTCGAAAGAGTTTGATTTGACAATAACATCGTTCCAAGGGTGTCGATTCGGCAACAGCTTGTGTGGCAACATGCAACCGTAATGGAATGCCCTTGACACCTTTGATACGAGAGAAATCGGTTGATAAAAAGTTGAATCGAATATTGATTGATACACCAGCTTTCCCATTCCATCGAAATGATATTCCATCAAAGTAAGGACATTCAATATTGTAAACGCCATTACTATGCGTTGTATCTATCATGTACAAGATGGTTGGGTTTATTGTGTGAACTGTTGTCAGTCAACCATTCTTACCAATGTCGATAGCACGGGCATTATCAGGATCTTTTTGCTGGCTCAACCAAAACTTCCAAAAGTCAACAGCAACTTTTCGATGCGATTCGTCGTGAAACATGATACTGACAGTGGTGGAGATATCACCTTCGAATTCCTCTGCATCGGATATGCTCAATCCATACGTTTGACCTATGCGCAAAAATGACAACACGTTTTTGAGTTTATATGCGATCACTAATATGATTATTGTTCTCACCTTTGTTGAGATAAGTCAGCGGTAAATCCTCGCTCTTTTGTGCTGCAGCAGTAGGAGCTATATTTAATCAAGGGATCATCATCATTAATAAGAGCTGAAAATCATGGGCCATGCAGATGCATGTAAATGCATAATGAACTAGGTAATCATCATCATTTACCTTCCAATATAACTTCATATCGCATGTTGCTAATGAGGAGAATTGAGTATAAGCAAAATACATAGGAAACAAGAGAGACGCGTTACACAGTAGCTTACTTTGAGAATGGAGCAGCGGATGATGAAGGACAACTGGATGGTGGTGATGGAACCACTGACATGGTCGATGTTGAAGAAATATGAGATCGTGGCGATGAATATGGATAAGGTTGAGGTGGTGGTGGATTAAATGGTGGATGCTGATGTTGATGTTGCTGCTCCATATTATATGGAATCAGCGGTGACGATGTTGGGCTTGGGAAAAAATACGGTGATGAAGTGGTGATATAGCTGTGTTTTGTCGAAAGAGAACTAGAATGCAGTTGCCTGCTGAAGGACGCGCTTTTATAAAGGGGTGAATATACTTTTTAAGGATACTTTTCGCATTGGCAACTTTGCATACCTTTCAGTAGTTAATCCAAAAGTTGGTGGTGGCGGGATCGGACCGAAGGATGATGACGAAGATGTTGAAGATGCAGTGGGTGATGGATAAGGATGATGATTATTCATGTTTTAATAAAATTGATGACAAGTGAGAAATATGCTCATTCAGCTTGAACCCGTTCGATTCAAGTGAATGCAAAAAAAAGGGGGAGAGAGAGAAACGAAAGAGAGTAAAAAAACAATAACCTAAAAAATCTTGAATGAATCATCTTGATAAGGCAACGCGTCTCCCCACCACCGCCCACTCGCTTGGTCGAGATCCTTTATTTACATCCACTGTTGCTTTTCATATTCTTTCTACTTGTCATCACTGTCATCATCATGGGGTTGCTTGTACTAGGTAATGTTGTGTGCATATTATGGTGGATCGATAGTGTTGTCACGGATATGTGATATTTTGCATGATGGTACGTCCTACATGGATGGCAATCCTTGTTGACAAATAATCTCCTCTGTTTAACAGAAACTAGCTTCAGGCTTGTTTGGGTAACCTTGTCAAAAGGTGATGGGAACCCGAAATGGCACCGCAATGCTCCCAGACTAGTGGTTGCTTTGGGGTTATTTATCATGCAATTACGTTCCACATGCATCAATGATATATCTATGATGTTTATTGGCAAGTGATCGAATCGATGGATTCACTATGATGTATAAACTGGGTGGAAAAAATGAACTCTTGGAAAGTTATCTATTGACACCGACTTTTTGTGTAATCATCAATAAATGAGACCTCGCGGTTACGCAGTGTAACCCTCGCGATGTCTGTGTGTGGATACGATATGCGAATCACCGTGGGGATATCACGGTGATGTCCGTGTACCCACACACCTTTTAAATCAGCTCTCTTTTGTTACTTATTTTCGTGAGATTAAGATCACTGGCAGATCGATTTCGTGTGCTTCGGAGAATCGATGCTCTGTTCAAAAGTGCAGCGATATGTGCCATCATCCATAGCTTCCGTTGTGTTTTGTGCTACATGTTGAGCACAGACATTAGCACGCTTCATTTTCCTTGTTTGGGGTAGCTGAAAGTCCCCTATTCGGGACCATTGGGAAGAACCGCTGTGGGCTGATGTACAAAAGTGACATTTTTCATTTCAATAGGAAATCTACATCGTACGATATTCTCCAGCAAGTATTTATTGAAGCACTTTTTGAAAGGGATTCATGTACAGGATTCATTTATTACATATGTCATGCATTTTTATGTGTTATGATTTCATAAAACGTCAAATGACGTGTCAAACAATAAATACATGATTACATAGTGAGTTAGTTACATATGGAAGGGGTTAACTAGAATAAGGAACGTCTGGGTTCTGATCTCGATTCCATCACAGTGGTGCAAATGTATCCGATGATTTACCTATGCAAGGGGTTGCCAATGGAGCGGGATTGAATGTAAAAACCGACATTGCCCGACATATAGATGTCTGGTACTGCATAAAAGAGGAATGACGTGCGCACAATGGAAACTTTTATTTTCGATATTCAATATGGTTGGGATGACCGTATTTGTAAATCAAAGGGCTTATTGTTTGTGGTGCGAAACTTGGCACCGTCATCGCCAATGAAACTGATCATTGGAACAGAGTTGTGCGACAATAATAAAGAATGGCAGAGAAAGGAAGGAATGGTTACTGTTATCACACCACCGAGATTTGAGGAATGAACAATGAACGCATCAAATGAATGGCAGCATGAATTATGATAAATATCAATACAATAGGTCATATGCATAACAGTTTTCATTGACACTTAGCACCACAAGCCATTGGGGATGGATGTAGTCAAGTAGTAGACGAACGAGATGGGTGACCAACGTATCGTTGGCAACAAGTGTTTCCTTTATCTGCATGGTTGTGGGAAATGTTTTTCAACAAGAAGAGCTTCGTGATGTTGATAAAATGGCCAAGTATCTTAGCATGTATGTTGGATCGAGGAACTTGCATACGATTCTTCCGAATGTGATAGCTGGGAAAGTTTTCCATCCATCAATCTTTCTTAATTCTTGCTGAGATCCTCTTGTTGAAAACATCGACATCTATGTTATAATATGCAAGTAAGTAACATAGCCATTGGTTCATTGTGCTTGTAAGTTACCAGATGCTGCCAAGTGCATTATAGGGGTCGTCACAGTCCCTTAATAGTTCCACGAGAATACCATCCCCACCATTACTAAAAAATCAAAGATTAGTATCATGTAAAATCATTCTCCCACTGAATAGTATACTTGCATGATTCAGCCCCAGCCGTGTATTCATGTAGCATTGATGGGTGGTGGTGTTGACTGATCTGCTGCCGAGAATGGCTATGCTTGCGAACGTGATAATGGTAGTATTGGCGGCGATGCTGACAATGTTAATGATGGCAATGCAGATGATGATGATATTGTTGTTGCAGCTGATGTTGATGAAAATGCAATGGAGGATCATGATGCCGATGATGCTAGTGCGGATGATGATGACTATAATGCAGATGCTGATAATTTGCACTCTGTGCTCCTGTAGCAATCACACTCTGCCGAAGGATGCGGTACATGTTGGAGTAGAGGTGGTGGTGACATCTCTTGGATATACATCGCAGGTAGCTGTGGTGACATGTTGATAACTTGCACATCATCGGCGTTCTTTGATGTAGCTGCGAGATCCATCAAAGTGAATAAACGAACAATCGAATTAATATGAAATCACATCTTTTGGTGTTAATTCCAAGGAGCGATGTACTTACCATTCACTATGATTCTTCGTAGAAATAGAGTTTCACATGAAGCGTTTGGCACAGTCGTATATGGGGAGTTTCACCTATAAAGAATAATATTAGTTTGCACGAATGTATTATTGAAAGACGATCCTCTCATCAAGAACACTTACGGAGCTCGATTATGGAAGATGATGACCCAGTCTTTAATACCATCAAGTTGTACTTCCTCTGTGCATGATCTTGTGCATACTCCTAGCTTGTAGCATGTGCTGTGAACTGCTTTGGGTTTGTAGCAGAAGAGATCCATAGCTGATGGTGACCATCGCCCTCCAAAACTGATACCTTGCCATAGACCGCCACTTGTGTTACGGTATGTGTTGAAAACAACATCATCACAACACGAAGGAATAACCACTGCTTTGCTATCCATAAGGACGTGGAAGCACCTTTCGACAGCGATATAATGAAGGAACGAGGGGAATCACCCACACCCAATGGCAGCTCGGGGATGACAATGGGGATCCAGACCAACAAGATGCTGTTCTTGACGAATGGAACTGCATTGCAACTTTGTATTGAGAACAAGAGGGAGGAGCTGCTACTGTTATGTCATCACCGACTTTCGAACACATCAAGTAATAATGAAACAATGAAGGACTACACAGGTGATGATGACTATCAATAAACTAATCATATGCATAAATTCTATCCTTGAAACTTACAACAACAATATATGTAATTCATTGAAAGAGATGATGCAGATGATAATACTCTTGGTTTTATGTGCATGCAGATGAGCGTGGGAATGGATATTAACACAAAGGGAGTCGCATTAGCTGGAAGATTAGAATACTATATCGAAAGAGCTGCAACATCAATAACTGATGAATCAGCCCACCCATGGGAAAGAGGAAATATTGTTTGTAGACTACAAGTGATAGATGGATGAAAAAGATACAATGATAGCACGTGAATGTGATCATTTCCATCGTGGATGATGTTGATCTAAGCATGAAAAATCGACCACTTCCATGGAGAAACAGAGATTTTAGTGGTCAAGGCACATCATTCGTGCTTCACCATTCTATCAGCCCATGCTGAAGATAATGAAACTGGTCGTGGATTCACTGGGAAACAATGGGGATAATATAATTATGCAACCGATGAGTAACAATACAATAAGAATACATTCCTCTCTACTAGCTATGGGTTTCTTCAATGGAACCACACAACGCCAGCAAAGTTGCTGCAAGGCATAGCTATGCGTAAGCCATGCAGAGGATGTACGGCAAACTGGCACCATTGGCACATTGAGAGGTGGTTATCGGATGGTACAAATGCTTCATTGTGACACACACGATGGGATATTATGAATGAAGCAGTTTACTATTTTGGAACAAAAGGGATTTGACAACAATCATGTTCATGCAGCTAAATCTCATTACTACTACCACTGGCTTTCAGTTTCCGACACTCTTCAAAGCAAGAACGTTGTATATGGATCACAGTCATTGCTTAAGTAGACTTTTTGCAGCAAAGGGAGATTGATTGTAATAAAAGTAGCTGGCAGCCATGTCATGTGATAGCATACTATACATGAGAATCGGATGTAACAGATTCAGGTATCGCTCTTATTAATTGCTACTTTGGTCTCTTCCAGCGCCTATTGTGTAAAGCACGTTTCATGGTTATGGATGATATTATGCAAGTGAGTTCAGTCAGCATGTATTGACTCTAGTAGTAATCCCTTAAAACAAGACACCAGAAACTAGAAAATCCTACCCAACCTATGATCGTTGTCCTATTGCTATTTCTGCTTTCCAACTTTTATTGATGGATTGTTTTATAGCTAGAGTTGAAGATGAATTGAAATTATTACATAAAAAGCAATGTGCTCGTTTATTACTGATCAGATAAATGTGTCAAACAAATGTAAAGCTTCTGATGGTTGTGATTTGTTACAAAGAGTTGGTTAAGGTAATTAGATTAAACATCGGGAATTCAAGTGAGTTTCCTGATTAAATGGTGGCTTGGGGTAGTTTCTACCATGCAGCTGAGCATAACCAAGAACTTTTTGTTCAGATCTTTCTCCACACCCACCATGTCACCCACCGCCATTACCAAACGCAAACGAGATGAACCCACCGATGCTGCTGAGCTCAAGAAGGAAAAGAAGTTAAAGAAGGACAAGAAAGATAAAAAGGAAAAGAAGGAAAAGAAGAAGTCAAAGAAAGAAAAGAAACAGCACGACGACCATGCCAAACCAGAGAAAGCGATCGAGCAACCCCAACAACAGCCTTTGAACACCAGCGACGATTCGTCCTTTGATCAACTTGCAAAGTACACTTATCAAGAGCATTCCGACTTGACAGCTCTTCCCGAGAGTACCATTACTGACTACTTGAAGAAGAATGAAGTGGATATCCAGGGCGATCTCAAGTTGCGACCTATCCTTCAGTTTGCATACACCAATGTGCCCAACAAGTTATTAAAAGTGTTCGAGAACTTTAGCAATCCTACTCCCATTCAAGCAACAACATGGCCATTTACATTATCTGGACGTGATATTGTCGGTATTGCAGAAACTGGATCTGGCAAGACCTATGGTTTTACATTACCTGGTTTGGTTCATCTTGCTTCCAACAAGAGTAAGAGCAAGAACCCATCCATGTTGGTATTGTCACCCACTCGTGAATTGGCAATGCAAAGTGAAGAGCAGGCACGTGAAGCTGGCAAATTGTTTGGATTGAAGACCATCTGTTTATATGGTGGTGTGGATAAGGCATCTCAAGCAAGGCGTCTTTCTTATGGTACAGACATTGTAGTAGCAACACCAGGTCGACTTTTGGATTTACTCAATGACGAAGCAATCGACCTTTCCGAAGTATCTTTCCTCGTATTGGATGAAGCGGATCGTATGTTGGATGAAGGTTTCGAACGTGATATCCGATCTATCATTGGACATGTACCTAAGCAACGACAAACACTCATGTTTTCTGCAACATGGCCAATGAGTATTCGCAAACTTGCATCTGATTTCCTCAACAATCCTATTCGTGTCACTATTGGTTCGCCTGATCTTGCAGCATCCAACAGCATCACTCAAATTGTCGAAGTGGTGGATGAACCTCGCAGCAAAGAAGGAAAGTTATTACAACTGCTCAAGAAGATTCATGGCAGTCGCAAGAACCGTGTGCTTGTGTTTGGTTTATACAAGAAGGAATGTGATCGTATTGAACGTCGATTGATTGAGAATGGTTACAAGGTGGCAGCTATCCATGGTAGCAAGAAACAACATGAACGTAATGAAGCACTTGCCAACTTTAAGAGCGCCACTCATCCACTCATGATCGCCACGGATGTTGCTGCACGTGGTTTGGATATTCCAGATGTTGAATACGTTGTCAATCTCACCTTCCCTCTCACCATTGAAAGTTATATTCATCGTATTGGTCGTACTGGTCGTGGTGGCAAAAAGGGTACTGCTTACACCTTCTTTACCCCTGAGGACAAGGCTCATTCGGGTGAACTTATCAATGTCCTTAAACAAGCCAATATGCCCGTTCCTGACGAGTTATACAAGTTTGGCACCACTGTCAAGAAGAAGACGCACAGTGCTTATGGTGCTTTCTTCAAGGATACCTCCGAGGCACCCAAGGCAACCAAGATTGTGTTTGGCGATGATTAGATTTATTACATTGTTATTACATTTCTTTGCTTTCTACCTGTACTAGAATACATACACAGACACATTTAAATAAATATCATATTGCATTGACATACATGTATAAACATGGTTCTCTAAGAGATGAATTGTATAAAGTGGTAGTCAAGGTGAAGAATAATCAATTCATTTAGCTGTCATGTGATTTTACACAAAAGTTTCGGTAATGAGCAATATAGCAAAGTCATTGTGGATACTTTTAAACAAACGACAGTGTCGATTGATCTAATAGAATGGTATGCTATGGCAGGGGCTATGGATACTATTGGCTATTGAGAACAATGCCACACTCGCGGTTTTGCTGCCTTATTTGGAATCCCATCTCTTACTCCTTCCCTTTCGTCTTTGCAGTGTTATAATGCAATCCGTGCCCAACATTCCCGGCATTCCTGTCAGAGATGACCGTGCCTTGAAAGATAAAGTAGCCCAATTGCTCGACATGAAGAAATACAAGTGGGTTCGATTACAAGTAGAGTTACAACATGCATTGACCGGATATCGTATAGATTCCCAGGTGCTCAGCCTGTCAGCTTTGGATCAGAGCAGTTGAAAGAACTTCAAAGAGAAGAGTAAACTATTACAACCATTGTTAGCTCGTTCGACATGCTTATCAATCGCGCATTCGATCGAACCATGTCTAGTTATTTTGTCGCCGAAAAGTCTGATGGTGTACGATGCCTGGCTTTGCTGTCGGTCGACGAGGAAAAACGACCCCAAGTTTATTTAGTATGTTCTCATTTGATTTGGATTTGATATATGAATATTGACTATGTGCTGTAGTTTGATCGCAAGAGCAACTTTCATGTCGTGGATAATATTCGATTTCCCATTCCTCAAGATCCAAACTTTCGCAAGTGCCTTACGGATACTATCATTGATGGCGAATTGGTGTTGGATAAAGAACCTGATGGAACAGTAAGTTCAATGAAAACAACAAGGATGAGAATATGTTTTATTCATTCATGGAAATTATAGACACAACTACGTTTCTTACTATTCGATTGTCTCGTCATTATGAAGAAGATCTTGACTTCAAGGGATTTAATGAAGCGTTTAGGGGTAAGCATAGTTATGACTCTCTTGAATCATATGGCTCATTGTTTCTTTTTCTCTTAGTATCTAAAAAATGATGTTATTCGGCCGCATCAAAACATGCTGAAAAAGAACCCAGGCATGGCCAAATATATGCCATTCCAGTAAGTGACATCTTTCAAATTTTTACTTTATAACACTCATTCATGCTTGTTTCCTCAGTGTGGCGTTCAAAGAGCAACAATTCACATATCATCTCGACACCGTGTTCAATCAAATCATCCCTGCATTGAAGCATGGAAATGACGGTTTAATATTCACATCGGTCAATGCCCCTTATTCACTTGGTACATGTGACAAGATGTAAGTGTTACAGGCGAACAAAGGTTTTTTCTATGAACCATGTCTCATCTATATTCCATGTGTACAATTAGGATCAAGTGGAAACCAGCCAATGAAAACTCGATTGATTTCAAGATTCATCTCAAGTTCCCTGGTAGCAGCCTTCCTGGTGTACTGGATTACACCGCTACACCAAAGATAGATTTACTTGTATGGCAAGGAGAGGACAAATATCGCTATTTCGATCAATTGGGTATCACGGATCATGAGTGGAAGAGTACCTTTGGAGCCATACCCATTAAGAAACTAGAAGGTCGTATCATTGAATGTAATTATGATCCCGAGATACAAGAACGATACGATTTACCATCACCGTGGCGGTTTATGCGATTTCGTGATGATAAGCCTGATGGAAACCATCAATCTACAGTCGATAAAGTCCTTTGCAGTATCCGTGATGGCGTTTCCAAAGACGAGGTATGCTCTTCACCCAAATTAGTCATGGAGACGCCAATGATTAATTCTGCTCTTTTATTTTAATAGCTTATCGACAAGATCCCAAGGATACGAGATGCGTGGTTTGAACGGAAAAAGAAGCGCGAAGAGTAGAGATGATTATCGACGCATAGAACAACATGTGAAATTTGTGCATACGCAGCAAGAGTCATTTATCTCCTCGAGTTTATATAGTCGCATGTACATGAATATCATTTAACTCGCTACACTATGCATACAAAGAATACCATGTGATTACCTAGATAATAATGTGTCGTTTGTTTACTCTAAATACAATTGTGTTTGCTCGTCATGGTTTGAGCAAATGGGTGCTGTGAATGATGATAATGGATTATGTGAGCCATGTAGAATAATAGTAATGATGATGATGATTAGACTTTGGCCAAGAATTTGCGAGATATGCGAAATCGTAAAATCACCAAGAGGAGAGTGCAGAAGAATGCCATGATACCAGTGAAAATCTTGTATGTGAGAAATGGTTCAATGCTTGATACTCTTTCGATGGCACTGGCAATGGGGGAACCAAAGAGACCAGGTGTGATGCTGACCATGAGTAATGAAAATGCGTATGGGTATTTCTCGACACCCACGACCAAAACAGTGATTGGACTACCTATATAACAGAAAGGATCTAAGAACACATGGTTGCAGTGATGATCCCTTTTGACTTACACAAGGCGAAAAAAGATCCACCAAAAAGTCCAAAGACTACAGCATAGGCCATCATGCTACCATAGTCGTAGGCAAAAGTCCAAATGAGGAATGTAGAGAGACATGACATGAGAGCATAGAGTATGTTGGTATTCAAACATCCAAAGCGATCAGCCAATACTCTATATAAAGGGTTGGATAAGTATGATTTGTGAAAAGACTTCTGTTAAACATACCCTGCTATGATACGTCCTACAAAGTTGGCAGAAGAGAGCACAGCGAGTAATGCTGTTCCTTGAGATGCGTTCAAACCGACATGGGTAGCGTATGCTGTGCAAAATTCATCATGAGTGATAAATATTTTTTCAAGTGGCGTTGTACATGAATTCTCACTTACATGGAACAAAGAAAAGAGGGATGAACAAATAAAGGATCTGAAACAAAGCTGCTGCAGCCCATAAAGAAAAGGTACCATCCTTGTAAAGAGCCGGTCGAAAAAAGTCGCCCATGCCAGTCAACTTGGATTTGATTTGTATTCTTTCTCTTACTAGCAAGCAAGCGCTCAAGTTGAATACCAAAAAGATCAATCCCATGATACGAAATGTCCTAAGTGTCACCTTGATGGTTAGGATTACATTGGTTTTTCTCATGCACAGATGACGCATACGTACCATGAAGCACCCAGCTTTTGATTAACACCCGTCATGATAAAGGGAATGACAAGACCACCGACACCTGTCGAACTGGCAATCATGGCCATGGCAGTGCTTCTCCGCTTACGAAACCATTGAGGTGTAACACGCATTGCGATCTAAAGAGTGGATATAAAGAACGTTCTTGGGTGAGTTATGTAATCAAGGCTGCTATACGATGATTATGTACCGCATAAATAATGGCATTGCCCATGCCTGTGCATACACCCAGTGCGAGATAAAGATGCCAGATCTGTTAAAGATGCTTAGAGAATGGATGATAGTAGATAAGATGAAAAAATTTACCTCAGAAGCTGAACCAGCAGCTTCCATGCCAGCAGTGTAAAGCACCGTAGCAAGTAGCAATGCGAAGCGTGTACCAAGAACAAGTTCAAAGATACGACTGAACAGACTTCCACCAAAAGTAAACACTAGAATTAGGGTACTGACAAAACTGAGTTGCACCGTGGATGATGCACCAAACATGTTTTGTTCATAGTAATCTTGCATGACACCTAGCAATGTATAAGATATCATTCAAATACACATTAGAATTGCGTGACATACCCCAGCTAAAGATGGTGCCAAAGACGGTAAAAAGAGAAAGAAAGGATCCTAGCACAACAAGCCATCCATAACCACCATCAGGGGGTGATTGATCTTCATCCGCAGCGTATGATTGTGTTTTTTCATCATGTGTGGTGGTGCCTTGTTTTTCTTGATCATCCACATTGCAAGCGGTATCATCACTGTGATTGCTTTCACACCTGGATGCAATAGAAAGGCATTGGGAAGAACGAACTTGTGGTTGTTCGGTATCGGGCGTCATGATCCGCCAGGTGTAAAAAACGCAAAAGAAAGGTATAAAAATGGGATCTGGTGGATCGCCGATGTTGTCGGTCGATTTGTGTCACAGCAACGATGCATGTCCGCAAACCAGGTTTCTCTCGGCGGGGGATTGTTTTCCCCCCACTCTTTGATTCAGCATATGAATCCTTGATTCGTGGCAAGCGCGGATATTATTTTAGGCTTTGCACTCTAGTAAGCATTTACAATACCTTGATCCATATGAAACTCTTAAGGATTGATTCGAATGGCATGGTGAGTAGAAGCTCTGATGTGTATATCTTTTGATGATGAAAGATGACGTGTGTGCGCCCATGTGTGCATGTGGCAATCCAAGCAATGGAAAATGTAAAGCTGGAAAAGATAGATTCATGGTGATAGCGGATCAAAGGGTCGATCACCATGGGGTAAAGATCTGAGAATAAGCAAAGAGGGGGAGAATACCGGGAATTGACATTTGTTGCAGGATGACAAAATGTCACAGTCAAATACGTTTATTATAAATCATCAGCAACACCGCTCTCATTACTTATAGGGCGACATGATAATTGTATTCTTCATTCGCTTCATTTGCCGCTTCTTCTTTTTTCAACTGCGAACAAGATAGTGAAGCTTGTTGCTGATGCCAAGCATATCCGTGTAGCACAGAATGCGACGCATTTAAGTTTTTCTTACAAGGGAAATAGTATTCGCATTACACGAGCAATGTTTGGTATGATCGAACGAGTGCTACTATAAGCGGTGGTGCATACATACGTTTTGAGCTAGGCAGTAAGTTTATCAATGATCGAATGACATCCGCTTCCGGATGGTCTAAAAAATCCTTCTATAGTTTGTCAGAGTAGCTCAACATCATCGCGTAAATCAAAACCCACGTGTATTCAAAGTTGAATACATATGATTCTGAGAATGAATGAACATGGAACTTAGACCTGGCTTAGCAGATGCTTGTTGATAGGACACAGATTACTTTTGTCAACGAGATATCCACTAGCAACAACATCAATGGATACCACTGTGGCATTTAGTAGTCTAAATGATGTGAACGTTATTCTTAAACCATACATGATCATGCTTACGGCATGCATCTCATCGATAAACTCTAGGTTCCCTCACTTTGGGTCGGGGGATCATTTCCCCGTCTAGGGCGCGAAGCAACTCAATCATCCATCTTTGTGTAGATTTCACTGTGACAATTCTATGCTTAAACGGATTGATCTCTGGTACCCATTGTGTTGCATAACTGTGTTCATTATCTTGTGAAGTAGACACATTCAAGACCTGCTGATAATGAAGGCTTTGCATTGGCTAATAATGGATCATCATATTCCATATGATTAACGTTTTCAGCTCTTCTGATTCCTCTTGGCCTAAATGGATCTTCATATAACTCATAAAATGGATGTTTTGCCATTCAATGGCCATGATTTGTCAGTTACAGGAAGCACTTGCGTAGTGTTGCGAAAGATCAAGAGTCATGTGATCATCTTGTGAAAGCAAGCAATTAGAAGGAATCGGTACCAGGAATATCGAGCAGCTGTCAATCCGATTGTGTCACCATGCGATGTCAGGGTCGAAATGCTCTTTTGCTAAGAATAAAAATTGCATATCAAATGGATGTCAAATTTGCAGAATGGGTCGCAAGTATATTATGTAACAGCTGTTGGAATCTCGCATCTCTATGATAAATGATGGCTATTATTTGTCATCTTATAGTATATTGACCGGAGGATATTATGCCTAATTCAAGTCAAATACACTTTCTGTGCACATAATGGAATGCATGGTGACACAATCGGTTTGACAGCTGTTCATATTCCGAGTACCGATTGTCAACGTATTCATCGAATGGCTCTCAAATTGCAATCATTTAAGCTTATTCATTGAGAGAATCACATCCAATCTACCATCAATTGGGTTATATAACAAGTGATATCGCCTATTCTGCAGAAAGACAACATTTGATCCAGAGTTGAAGCATATATATATTCAGTGGTTTTAGACCTTTTGAATAGTGTTCAGCAAGTGGAATGGGCGCAATATGTACGTATACCCCAATAACTTTATTATCGTGGTCAATGTGAACTACATTTATTTTTCTCTCATAAGACTAAGTTATGTATGTACTTGTGTCATAAAGGGGCATGAATGAACCAGCAATACGCAGCGGGGATGTTGGCATCCTATACGATCATTATTATGCGGGGTATTGTTGATGCGTCTTTCTCTTTCCCCGAGCTGTTACCAGCACCATGAGTGATTCCGAAGAAGATTATATGTCTGAAAAGTACCTCATTCAAGCAGAACAACATGAAAAGAAGCAACCACAGACATACAGCGAACGAAGAAAGCAAGCAACTCGTGAACATGAACGCAAAGCCTACATTGCACCTCGTGCACAAATGGAGCAAAAAGCGCGTCAAGAGGGATTAAGCCAGTCTGTCAGTGAAGACAACAAGGGCATGCAAATGTTGATGAAGATGGGATTCAAGTAGGTGCCTGTTGTTTGAATGCAAGTAGATCCTTTTTTATTGACGATATCTTTACAGAAAGGGTATGGCACTTGGCAAGTCAGGTGATGGCATGAAGACACCCATCGCTGTGGAAATGAAACAAGGTACGTGAATAACTAAGAGATATTGGATCGTTTACTCAAAGGGTGATTAGGCCGTAGTGGTATTGGTACCAAGCGTGCTCTTGAAGAAGAAGCCAAGAAGCAAGAAGCCAAGAGAACCCATGTTGATCCTGAAGAATATCGTGAATTGATGGCACAACGAGCCAAGGAAGCCCAACGTATGCGTCGATCAAGAGCTGCAGCATCCTTGGTAGAAAAGCTTGATAAGGATAAGGTAGGGGTATTACAATCGTTATATTATACAATTGACTCAACGCATGCTGTTGTTTAGGGCATCGAGGTAAGAATCTACAAGTTGGAAATCTATTTGATCTCACCACCTTTTGCAGATGAATATATTATGGATCTTCAATATACCTGAGAAACCAGAGGATGAACAAGAGAATCAGGAACAAGACAAGGACAATGATGAGCTCTCTGGTGAAAACGAAAAAGCTGAGGAACCATTACCATATCCAGAAGAAGAGATGGAAGCACTCAAAGCATTACCGGTAAGAAAGGGAATGGTTACTTTATTGGATAATGTTGCCTAATGGATAATCAGCTTGAAGAACGACTAGAACGACTTGTGACCTATTTAAGGAATGAGCACACCTATTGTTTTTGGTGCGCTGTCAAGTACAATGACCAACAAGATCTTGACGAGAATTGTCCTGGACCTGAAGAAGATGACCACTAGACATTTCATGCGTTTATTATTATTCAACAACATCCTCCACCATTGTTTGCATTCGATTCTTCTAATTGTATCCTTTCATCTTCTTCAAGATCGGGGGATCCATGCTGCTCTTCAATATCCAAGATGGACTTGATCAAGAACTTGGCAGCTTCATCAATATTGGTATTGTCCTTGGCAGATGTCTCGAACCTATGTAGTATAGATCAATAAAACAATCTTTCATGCATCTTTTATGTACATACCACTTGATAAAACCATGTTTTTCACATAATTCATCCATTTCGGCAGGATTTACATGTTGACCATGACCATCATTGGCTAAATCACTCTTGTTGGCCAACAAGACGACAGGGATTCGACCACCACCCCATGCTTCAGGCAATGATACCTTTGCATCAATATCATCCTTCCACTTTGTAACACCTTCGAATGTGGATTGACGTGTGAGATCACATACAACAAATGCACCCAAAGCAGCCTTGTAATAAACACGTGTCATGTTGCCGAATCGTTCTTGACCAGCAATATCCCACAATTGCAGCCTTACAATGATCTCGGGGGACCATTGAATGACCTTGAGTGCAAAGTCAACTCCGATCTAGCACAGGAGAGAAGAAAGCGTATCAGTTGTAAGAAAAAGGGGGATACATGTAATAGAAATTCATGGAATCCAGTCACTATGGAAACCACAGACATACAGTAGATTTATAGTTGCTCGAGAATATATTGTGTACATAACGTCGAATGATGGAGGTCTTGCCAGTGCCGAGATCTCCAACGACCAGAATCTTGTAAAGGTATTCTCGTGGTTCACTCTTTAAGAGAAACAAGTGAGTGGATATGCTTCTTTTATGTAGAATGCTGCGTGTTTGATATTTATACCATTATATAAGAAGAAAATGTACAGTGAACAAGGTGTGAAAGTAGTGTGTGCGTGTGTGTAAAGAGAGGGGAAAAGGAGGATCGGAATTAGGATATCGCTGATAGCGTTTGCATGGCCAAGGTGTTTCACACGTCATGCTTCTTCATCCATGCCACCGGCACTTTCTCTTCCAGTCGCATACGCTAATCGATTCCATACTCGCTGAACAGCTGCACTTGCCTACAAAGAGAGAGAGAGTAAAAGTCACTTTGACATCCATGCATATGCACACACACCACTTACCCTTATCCGAGGCAAGATACCAGTAGATCGTCCACCTATGCCACTCGTTAATACCATATAAAGATATGGTAGCATCACAAGACAATACTAACCTATTCGACGATTCATTACTTGCAGGTGACGAATGATTTCCTTGACCGTTTGCTATCAATAAATAAATATTCCATTTAGCCGTAAGACTCGTATTCAATATTCAATGTTACCTGTTCCCGCAGCATTTCTAGTTCCCGGCCTCCGATAGCAGCATCCACCAATTGGATTTGCGCTAATAACTCATCATAGTCATCGTGATCTCGTTGCTGAAACGCACTTTTTGGGTGTTCCATCACTCGTAGTAATTGCTCAAGTATATTCTCAGGTTCTACGGGAGGTACTGGATACTCGTTACTAGTGCTATTCACATCTTCCATTTCTCTGTCAGCGTTAGGTGTTCCTGCAATAGACATGGCATCGACTGTATCCGAATGAGTGGTTGATATGGACATGTAACTTTCGGTTCGCACGAGACCAGTTGGAGCTGTTTGGTAAGAGGATGCTGCTGAACTATCACTGCAACTGCCATTTGGTGTATTATTATTGGTAGTAGTAGTAGTAGTAGTAGTAGTAGTTTCTTGAATCGATAAGGATGGTGATGGCAGAAACACGTGTCGATTTGCATACATGGTAGCTGTCAGTCCGATGATGCGTCGAAGATAAATGGAGCGAGCATAAGTTGGTTTGAGCGCATGGATTAATCGACATTGATGTGTGATGGATGTAAATCGTGAGCATAAATCAGCTGCCAATTGTAAGAGCTATTCAATTAGCGTAAGTTTCTTGTTCTGTTGTTTTGTTTTTCTTTTGATCTTACTTCATTCTTCCATGTTGATTTATCTAATACCGATAAGCATGATTCTATTCCATCTTGCAAATCTCGTCTCACAATGTCGCCAATGGATTGATCCACCGATATCTGTAACAGTAACCGTATAATATATACAATCCCCACTTGATGATACGCCGCAGGCCTTGATTGAATATTCATTAGCTAATGTCATCTCCCTCTTTCAAATGCCAAACTTACCATGTCCTTACAGAGTAGCCAAACAATCGCAAGATATATGATAATTGCACGACAGGTATCCGTTGTTCCCCTGGTTGATCAGACCAATCCTCCAAGAAGAGTAGTGGATTATTGGATGATTGAGGAATTTCGCCATCTTGTTTCGCCATCTCCAATTTGACAGCTCCATAGTTTTTGAGCACATAAATAAACTCGTCCATTTCAATATATCGATTGATGTTGCGTTTGCTCCCCAGTTCATTGATAGGGGTATATGCTGCTGGCTCAGGTCCCTATATACATGTTGGTTAGTCGAATGCCTTGATCACATTATGCATTGCTACTTGCCAAGTTTTTCCATAGTGCATTCAGCGTTTCATATGCATGATGAGCAACTAATGGATCTTCTTCAAATGCAACTACAATTTGATGATATCAGATGAATGGATCCAAGACATTGTACAATGAATATACTTACCAATTTGGAATAACCATTGATACAGATGATGTGGGGGCCAATCACGACGATACCATGCTCGAAGACAGCCACTGCTTAGCATGAATTTACGACCAGCGGCACCTATGCAAATGGGATCACTCAATCCTTCGTTCCCTTCCACACATGACATGTCAAACACTTACTGGAAGAGAACTCAAAGATAGAATTCTCACGCTGTCGAGTTGTATCTTGGAGTAATGGATAATTGTCATCGACCCACAAAGGATCTGGCAACTACATGTTCCATTATTAATACCTTGATCCATCCCATTCCATTCAAGAAACCTACTTTGCATCTTCGTCGAAAGAATCGATACTTTGTCGTATTGTCATTTTGTGCTGGACTATCATTAAAGACCTAGATCAAAAGTGAGTATGAGATCCATGGATCATAAAAGGGGTCGGGAGAAAGGGTACCTGGTAGGATTCCCGACGGTTACCTCTTTTAGTCTTTCATGCCTTTCTTCATCCAACACTTGTGCAGTTGATGCTAGAATATCCCCAACGCCCACTTGACTATCATTATCCGAATGATCGCTATCCAGTAAATCTTGTCGTTCGCGTAATTCTGGCTTAATGGATTCTTCTTGACTGGAGCAGGACTTGCCATCATCTTCGTCGTCTGTTGCAGGTGCTTGATCGAGTTGTGCAAATAACTGTAAAAGGAGCAAGCCGCGTTTTATACATGGTCGTGCGTTAGGGGCATATATATAAAATACGCGCACTCTTGGACTTATACCATTTGAAGCTGATCACTCTTGTCAACAAACTGTGACCTTTGACGTTTGGCAGAAATGAGCTTGTCGATCGAATCCACCTCTGGTAGTTTGGCATTGGGACGCTTTCTACTCTTGTATGTCACAACCACTCGCTCTTGTTCTTCCTCTTCTTCAGAACTCGAATTGTGACCATGGTGCTTTTCTTCATGTTCGGTGTCACGAATGCGATGACTCCGTCGTAGCTCCATTGACATGGGCAAGTGAACAATGAAAGAAGACAAGGAGAGAAAAAAGTCAAAAATCAAGTTGACAGCCGCTCCCGTAACCCAACAGCATCACACACAAATCCATCCATATAGAGTGATTAAGCCGATAAATGATTTTAGTGCTTGTAAACGCACAACTACAACTACAACTGAATAAAATAGAGAATGCAACATGCTTAATAGGCTTCAGTAGGTGTTGCTGCTTCTTTTTGAGTACTTTTGTAGTGACTAGCCAAAGCTGACATGGGAGCAAGACTAGCAAGAATAGGCAACTTGGATGATAATTCATTCATAACATGAGCTCGATTTTCTTGTGCGAGTGAACGATAAAAGATGACTTGACTATGCATGGATTGAACGGACCGTTGCAATAAAGGCATAATGACTGTATCCTGTGATACTGCAAGCACATTACGTGCACGTTCAACTGGAGTTAAACCAGGTTTCTCGAGTTCTTGTTGCAAGATGGCATATTCTTGATGTGCGAGTTGGATCAATGGCTGCACTACAAGTGATTGTACTGGTTCAGGCAATTGGGACTTGTAAGCTTCCAAGTGTTCTAGAAGCATTTGCATTTGATCCACGAGCCATTGACTCATTCGAGCTTCTTCTTCTTCACCTCCTGTGCTATTTTCATCCTTGTTCTTGTTCCTCTTGTGCAAATTCAATGTAATTCTCCTAGCAATACGACCTGAAAGAGAATTGGCAATACGATACACGCGTAATAGTTGATAGTAGGTGGGTGTTGTATCCTCCTCCTCGTCAACCTCTCTTAGAGGTTTCCCATCCTTTGGGTCAATCAAATCCTCTTCATCATTGTCACTTTCATCTGCAGGAAAATATTGGTCCAAAACAGCTTCAAGATTATCCATGACGAGTCCTATGGATGCTGGTGCACGAATCTTGCGTACCGTGCTTGAGATACGACAACGGATTTCATCTGCTACCAAATGCGGAGCTTGTGCCAAATCTTTACTGGATCCATTCACAATCAATGGACATTGCTGCTCAAGCAGATCCAAGGATCGGTGTCCCATATCATTGGCGAATTGAAGTTGTGTACTCCAACGACTTTGATGATTGACATACGGCACCGTACTATTATAAAGAGCAGAGAGTGTACGACCTGCCAATCTTCCTAGAGCATGTTGTTCCATTGTCTTTTGAGCTCCTGAAAGACTATCTTGAACAATCGGGATCGATGTCAGCCGAGAAAAAAAGCTGCTGGAACGCTGAGTGGGTACAGGATGATCATGGGAAGAAGATGACAACATGTCTTGCATATGGCCATCATATTCACTATTGTCATATTGACATCCATTGACAACGCCATTGCTCCTTGTAGCTGTCGCCGCCGCGGGTGGCAGCTCATACTCCTTGATCTCATCCTCTTGGTGTATTTGGTATCCATTCACACTATCCATGCTGCTACGTGCCTGGATATCATCATCTACATGGCATCTCATGGGTTGATATCACCACAGTATCTAATGCAAATCATCCACTGTACCTGAATATTCAAACCAATCTCCAGCGGCCATAATGTCAAATCAATATTATATTCTGAATGGAAAATAAAACAAGAAAGAAAACACAAAAGATGATAGAAATCGAGAAAATAAGAAGGAGAAAAAACAAAAAGATAGGATGATGGATGGGGGATCGATCTCTAGAGCAAAAAAAAAAGAGGGGGTGAAGGAAAAGTAAAAGAGACAAGGATGATGATAGGAGCAAATAGTCTCTTTTCTACACACCCGCAAAAAATAGTGGGTGGTGAATTTGAGGAGAAGCAAGTACACCGCACACACACACGCACACGGACCGAGGGCGCTAAAGAAGGAGAAGAATGGGGAGGTCAATCCTTTCTTTTTTTTGGCATTTCTTATGCTATGAATGAATAATTGTTGTTATAATGAAATTTCAAACAATGATGCCTACTGTTTAACAAGAACATTCACATACATTGCATGAATGAATAGATGCACGTGCTTTCGTGATTTGAAAAAAGCAAGCTTGCTCAATGCAGCGGACGAGCACCAACCAGCTGACTGGTTTTGACAGCAGCATGGGATAAAAAGGGGGGATCATGTCATGAACCATCACTGTTGTCGCTGCACGCTATAAGAGCACTCTCTTTGCAAATGTTATGGTATATATAAAAGCAGGGGCACCATAAAGGAGAGATTTTGTCTTACGCACAGTTCAACTACAACATGCTATGGGATATTATCCACAGCTGATACGTCATAAGTCTTTATAATAAGGAATTTGCCAAAAGCCAAGCAACTGTTATTTCTTGACCTTTCTAGTTTCATGCATTATTCACAACCACCAATGATTATCTAGGCGATGCCTATGTTACGATTGATTGTCTACTCAGGACATTCTTGTTCATTTTATCATGTCAACAAACATTGTAGGAAAGGGTATTTCAAATGAATAATAATGTATCATACAGGTGTATATTCTATAACAACAACAGCAAGATGGATCACTATGGTGAATTTAAGAACTCGATTTTGAGCCGGAGTTCCAAGGGAAGGAAGGAGAAAGAATATGGTAGGTTGGGATGAACCTGCTGGTGGTGGAGAAAGTAGTGGTGCCTCACGCTTTGTCTTACTTCCCTTTTCAGCTCACCCACACATTGCAGTGATCCCTCTTTACACGCTGTGTCTCATTTCAACACTGAAACAATAGGTTCGCTTCGTCATGAACGATCGGTGCCATGGGTTATAGGACTCTTTCGCTAATTGCAACGCTTGCTTTCTTTGTTCCAGCATATCGATTGAACAACCAACTCTCCCCCTTCAAGTTTCGGTTTCAACTTTATCAATACCAACGTATCGAGAATCGTGGACGAGTGCAGCTGAAATAGCAGGGTAAGAAAAAATACCAGAGTTGTGTATGGGAACTTGTCAGTTTGACGTATACGCACGTTGCAATAGATGGAACCAACCTTAGATATCAAGATCACCTTTCAGAATAGCATTATCAAAGGTCCTGATGCACAAACAGTAGAAGGACATCCATTACGTAATTGGAAGATCAAGTTGGTTGCTGTGGAAAATGGAAAGGATAAGAAAGGACGACTATCTGAATTGTTGGATCACGTGGAATATATTCTTCATCCAACATTTGAAAATCCTCGTCGAGGCAAGTAGGAGCATGGATTGATAGTGTCAATGGATCTAACATGTGCGTATTGTTTAGTGGTCACCAAGGAACCTTATGTTTTACAAGAAAAGGGATGGGGTGAATTCGACATGCGCATTGTTCTCAACTTTGCCAACAATGTCGCCACCGAGGTGTTATTATTTGATCTTAGCTTTATGCAATCAAGTTACTCGGTGATTCGCACAATAGTAAGTGAGATTAGGATGGATCATGATGAAGAGGAGGATTGACACATGTATCCAAGGTATTTCCAAATCCAACGCAGGAACTATTGGCATTACTACGATCATCGCATGGTAGCAGAAAACGACGTGCCAACTCGTTAGAGAAATCATCCTCCATAGCAAACAAAAAGATTCGTTCACCAGCCAATGCTCGACCACGTGATATGGAACCAGGTGCATCCTCCATGTCACCCTCGACACCCATGTTTGCAACACAACAACCCAATGCTGGCTATTCATCCACTTATTCCGTTTCTCCACAATCCTTTGCATCGCCTTCCGCTGCTACCAGTGGTATGTTGACTAGCCCATACGACTATACCCGGAGCATAAAAACTCCACAGGCCGAGTACGATCACCATCACCATCACAACAACAATAATCATCATTACATGTCAGATTTAAGCGACACGGATGAACGACCTGCTACAGTACCGACCCATGGTGGTCGATCTGAATCCTCAGGAGGATCAAGTTATGGCAATACATATGATGGTCGAAATCATCATCCACAGCAGAATGGATATGGCAAACATCATGGTTCGTCTAGTTCATCAGAGAACAGTCATGAAGAGAATGATCACAAGCATGAAGCCAATGGTCAAGAAGCACATATTGTTGACGACGTGTATACTGAAAGTGATCTTGATCATGTCAATCCAATACATGGATCGGATATGAGCCCAGATATGCGACGTGCTTGGGGAATCCCTGATGTAAGTGGTTGACGAATTCATCGCCATGGTCATTTATTGATACCCACTCTTTTTCTAGAATGTCAACATGTTGGAGCTTGCTCGAAGGTTGAGTAGTATGGATACTGCACGTCTAGCAGATATACAAGAACTTGTTGAGAAATGGAGGACGGAAGAAATGATCGTGGAGGAAAAAGAAGGTATGTGCATTTCATGTTTATATTTGTTTTCATTACTCATCGTTCTCTCATAGATGAAGTAGTAATGGATCTTTATTCGCTTGGACCAGACTTATTGACAAGGCTATGGGAATACTGTCAATCTTGACCATGTTGAGAGGTCCTTGATCCATGATTGAATACCCTAACATAAAACTAGCTAGTGATAGTAATGGAAATGCAGCAATCAAGTTATTGTGCGTGTGTGTGCATGTGCGTTGTATAAAAAAGAATGTTTGTAATTTTTCTCAAGTCAAATCATGAAATGTACAAGGAGTGAATTGGGTGACTCTAACGATGGAGAGCGATACATAATTGGGTGGGGGTGACCAACATTTGGGATATGATAATGGGATCTGTCCTGCAGATAATGATGATGATGTGTACATGTGTGGAATGGGTAGGTGAGGTTTTAGGATCGTAATTCCTTCCATATCAGCATCATTTTCTCCTCTTTCCAATCCTTCCATACTTCATAGATCGAGAGAATATCCTGCACAATTTCCACAATGCTTTCCATATCCACGTTCAAATCTGCAAACCATTGACGCATATCGGTACGATCACCCGCTGAACCAGGTGCGAAATCTGCATGATTGAGAACGACGGTCATATAAAGGGCGGCAAGGGCGATCATGTGAGGTGGATAAAGTAGGCACACATCGGTTCGATACGAATCGTTGACAATAAACCAAGCATACTGGACTCCCGATTCACGCATACCCAATTCTTCGCATATTTGTAAAAGGGGTCGATAGGGATGCCAAACGATCAGGTAGAATTGAAGCTCTTCCAGCAAATAAAACTCAAACTCGGCCACTTTGGAACTGTCATAGGGAAATCCACCAAAGTCAGCTACGAGAATAAAGCGTGGATGAGAACATGATTATGCATCATTAAGAAATAGAAAGCTTACGTTGAAAGATGTGTTTAGCTTCTTGAGTCACTGCTTTGATATGAATAGGACACTCCTCAATCTTGGTTGCCAGGTATACACATGTCACCAAGACAAGCACTGGATCGGTTTTACGAAGACTGTTACTACAAGCATATACATGTGAGTATAAGCTACCATGGATGATACAATAGGAATTGACTTACTTTGCATAAAAGCGTTTGAAATACACAAATGCTGTCGCCACCACCTGCTGGCGTAGCCGTAACTGCTTTGCAAGTCGTTGTATCACTAGGTGGATACACACATGTCAACGTGAATTCTCAAACACACACACGCACACACATTCTTGATAGGTCAACGACTTACAATGGCAGAACCAGATCTTGAGTTTCACGTAATCCGATTCACTCGACACATGCTGTAAATCTTGCTCTCGGCTGATCGCTAGTTTCCATCGATCGAGAAGCCAATGATTTCTATAAAACAAATTAGTTGACTTGTATTAAAAGCTGTTGGTGTATTGATACGACATACTGTTGGGATGAAGCCCAATAGTTGGCTGCCATGGTGTGAGAGGAACAGGTGCAAAGGTCAAAGAAGTGAGGAACTGGAAACCCCTTCCCCTAATATGGCAACCGCCTGGGATTCCAGCACCACTGGTGTTCATGCACCTTCCCCAAGCCATGTTGAAGATGAATGACGCCATTCTTTTAGTACGGCGACTCGAATCTTGTACCAATATACAGGTTCACGATTGATGGTAGATTCATTCATCACCTGATGCTATATATACATTCACAATATATAAAACTTTGCTTTATAAAACATCACTTTTTTACGATAATCATTCACTTTCGCTGCTGCTAGTATATTCATCAATGTAGTAAAGAGATAACAAACAATGGGATATCCTGAGATATCGTAATCCAATCATGCCATTTTCTCAATATAAATAAGGCACCATGAAAGTACATTATGTAGTACCTTCATCTATAACCCTGTGAATGTGATATTTCTTTATTCTCCGTTGTTAAAGATGTACCTTGCAATGAAAACTAATATATGACTATCCTCTCTTGCATGTTGAGAAGGGTTTTACTTGATAGCTGAATCACGTGATATCACCACTAGGACGCGTTCCACATGTCAAACAACCCAGAGCACCTTTACTGCTGCAGGGAGGATATGCGGTGTCAAGATACTCCGAATGTGCTTCAATTGCGATCTCAGTGGGAATACAACCCTTTGCATCCTTGATAGTAATTCCTTACGTAATAGTTGTGTGAGCGAGAAAATCAAGTTGGTTGATACATTCTACCATCCTAATGATGATGATCGGATATAAAGCTGTTGTTGTTGTGGGGAGTTTATCTCCTCCGAGTAGTGCATGTGCTACCCGATAAACATAAGCACACTATAGGACTAATCAATGCTCAAGTAAACGATGACATGTGTATACGTGTGTGCAATGATGAGTTCCCATGGCATAAGTGATCACCTGAGCATTGCATGTTGACTACATGTGTACACGACAGATAGTACAACAAAGCATGATAAATGTCATCCCCGGCATCCGTGTGTAACCCAGACTACCTTGTGGCACATTGATTCAAGCTCCACCTTGCACCTTTGCTCGCCGTTTCCGGTCATTCCGTGTGTTGATTCCCCTTTCTCTCTCTCTCTCTCTCTTTTACTTTTTCTCTTTTATTACTTTATCCAGCATGTCAGGGAACAATATCAAGGTCGTTTGTCGTTTCCGTCCACAAAACTCGCTGGAGATTAGAGAAGGAGGTGTGCCCATTGTCGACATTGGCGATGAAGGTTCCTCTCTTGAACTCAAGGTACTTGACATGTCAAAAGCATATACCCATGGGCACATGCTCATCGGATCGAGTTTTTATTTTACAGGGTAAGGATTTCCAAGGACACTTTTCATTTGATAAGGTGTACGGTAGCAATACAGCACAAAAAGACGTGTTTGACTATTCCGTCAAGAGCATTGTCGATGGTAATAAAAGCACACAATATGACAATGATGCATTCATCTCATCATGATGATTCTTTATAGATGTTACTGCTGGATACAATGGCACAGTCTTTGCTTATGGTCAAACGGGTTCGGGTAAAACCTATACCATGATGGTATGTATGCATATCATGGATCCTCGCTATGCATATCGTGATCCCTTTTGGCTGAGATTCTTTTATGATAGGGCGCCGATATCGATGATGAAAAGACCAAAGGCATTACACCTCGTATTGTTGAACAAATCTTTACCAGCATCATGGAATCGCCTAGCAACATTGAATTCACAGTGCGAGTGTCGTACATGGAAATCTACATGGAACGAGTCCGAGATTTACTAAACCGTACGTTGTTATCATTCGTGTGTGTCCCTGCATTGGTTCGCCCTTGTTTGCTTATCCACGCGTACTTTTTTTTTACAGCTTCCAGAGAAAACTTGCCAATCCATGAAGACAAGCAAAAGGGCATTTACGTCAAAGATCTACTTGAAGTCTATGTTGGTTCCAGTGAAGAAGTGTACGAAGTCATGCGACGTGGCGGTAACAATCGTGTTGTTGCCTATACAAGTAAAGTAGCAAGAACTCTATATGCAATCCAACCCCCTTGTTCTCACATACTCCTTGCACTTTTTGCATGGATAATGTATTATTTTATTAGACATGAACGCTGAAAGCTCTCGAAGTCACTCGATTGTACAAATCACTATTACTCAAAAGAATGTGGATACCGGTGCTGCCAAGAGTGGTAAACTGTACTTGGTGGATCTGGCTGGTTCCGAAAAGGTAAAAAACGATCTCTCTTTTTCCAGTATACGCTCTCTAACCACACAAACATATGCATCATCCTACAGGTGGGCAAAACAGGTGCTTCTGGTCAAACATTGGAAGAAGCCAAAAAGATCAACAAGTCACTTACTGCCCTTGGTATGGTCATTAATGCTCTCACTGATGGCAAGGTACAAAAAAAAACAAACTCGGCTCTAATCCATTCTGAGTTGTATGCTGACGCTTTATCACATTGAACTAGTCGAGCCACATTCCCTATCGTGATTCCAAGCTTACGCGTATCTTGCAAGAATCATTGGGTGGTAACTCACGTACCACATTGATCATCAACTGCTCGCCATCTTCCTATAATGAAGCTGAAACGCTCTCTACACTTCGTTTTGGTGTACGTGCCAAGACCATCAAGAACAAGGCCAAGGTGAATGCCGACTTGTCTCCTGCTGAACTCAAGGCTTTGCTCAAAAAGGTCAAATCAGAAGCTGTTACTTTCCAATCCTACATTGCTGCTCTTGAAGGTGAAGTCAATATTTGGCGTACCGGTAACAAGGTGCCTGAAGACAAGTGGGTTACCATGGACAAGGTTTCCAAAGGTGATTTCAAGTCATTACCACCAGCACCAGGATTCAAGAACCCTGCTGTCACTGAAGAAATGTCCCGTCCTTCCACACCAGCCGTCGTTTTGGAAAAGGATGAACGTGAAGAATACATGAAACGTGAAAATGAACTCACTGATCAAATCGCTGAAAAGGTATGATCATTCAAATAGATGTTGCATGATGACTGACATTTACATTAGGAAAGCGAGCTTGCTGAAAGAGAAAAGCTGCTTGAATCGCTCAAGGAAGAGATGACTTATTACAAGGAACAAGAGCAATTGGTCACCAAAGAGAACCAAGAAATGACATCCGAATTGAGTGATTTGCGTTTGCAACTGCAAAAGATTTCTTACGAAAGCAAAGAAAATGCCATCACTGTTGAATCACTCAAAGAAGCCAACCAAGACCTAATGGCCGAGTTGGAAGAACTTAAGAAGAACCTAGCTGAAGTGAGAAGTGCTCAAAAGGATGCCACTGGCACTGACAAGGAAAAGAAGAAGGCTGAAAAGATGGCTCAAATGATGTCTGGATTTGATCCATCAGTAAGTAGCATGGACATTTATATGAAAGAATAGGTATCTAACAACATTTTATTTTCTTAGAACCAAATCAATGAGAAGGAACGTCAAATCAGAGACGCTTTAAGCAAGTTGGATGGTGACAATATCAGCACTGATGAATTGGTGGCTTTACGACGCGAATTAGCCGAGTCGAATGTGCTTGTGGACCAACACACCAAGACCATTAGCGACCTTCATTTCGAAAAAGAAGCCATTGAACGTAAAAAGAATGATCTGGAGACACGCGTTGCTGGGTTGGAGAAGGATTATGAGGAATTGTTGCACAAGGCAATTGCACAAGAGGAGTCGGGTGCCAAAGCCAAGAATGAGCAAATGGTATCTGATATCAAGAGCAAGATGGAAGCCACTCATCTTGCACAAAAAGAAGCTCACCAAAAGGAGATTGATGAACTCAAGAAAGAATTGGAGCTCAAGTCTGAAACACGTGAACGTATCAGCAATGCAATGGTTGATCTTAAAGCTGCCATTGAAGAGCTTCAGGTAATGTGAATAGATAGGATGGATCATTGGCGTGTGTGTATTAATTAATTGCTATGTTATAGGGCAAATTGTCTGAGCAATCACCTGCTCCTGCTTCTAACGGCGAACTTAGTGAAAAGGAAAAGGATCTCGAACGTATGCGAAAGTCGATGGCTCAACAACTTGCCGACTTTGAAGTCATGAAGAAGGCATTGATGCGTGATTTGCAAAGTCGTTGTGAACGTGTGGTCGAGCTTGAGATGTCGCTTGATGAAACAAGAGAACACTACAACAATGTGCTCAAAGCCAGCAACAACAAGGCACAACAAAAGAAGATGGCTTTCCTTGAACGCAACCTTGAGCAACTTACCAACGTACAAAAGCAGGCAAGTGATTATTTTTTAATGCAAGGGTCATGGGTATGCTAATACAATGTACGTATATTTAGCTTGTGGATCAAAATGCATCACTCAAGAAGGAAGTGGCTCTGGCTGAACGCAAATTGATTGCTCGCAATGAACGTATTCAAAGCTTGGAAACATTGTTGCAAGATGCTCAAGAGAAACTTATTACTCAAAACCAAAAGTTTGAAGCACAATTGACAGCTGTGCGTGAACGATTGGAACAAGCTCGTACACAACAAAAGTCGCAAGGACCCATGGGAGCTCTTTCTTTTGGACGCATTGCAAAACCCCTTCGAGGTGGTGCAGCAGCAGTTTCACCTGAAGAGACTTTGGTGGAATCCCCTACTCGTGATAAGCGTACTTCGTGGATCAGCGGTTTCATGAACTCGCGATAGATAACTTGCTTTTTTTTATATTTTATTCCTTGTTTCATTTCTTGTCTGATATACCATTCGTTTGTTTGTGTTTATGAACAATTCTTTTTTACTCTTTCCCCCACATTTATCTCTGTACCTAAAGCGTTTTGTGCAAATAAAACCAGAAACATTTTATCTTTTCTTGGCAATTTCCCTTTCTAGCAAGCGAATCATATGGCTGTCATATCAACGTGGCAAGTCCGGTTGCCTTGATACCTTGCTCTTTACTGTTTAACTCACATACCAACGCACACACACGCTTACGCTACTGCTGCAATGGAATATCGATCGCCCCATGGTGCTCCACCCCCATCCTATTCACAACATAACCATCACCATCACGATGCTGCAGTGCGCATGACCATTGAAAGGTCCCCTACTGATGGTTATGCCCTGTCCAATGTGGTTGCCATCGCTCCAGGCCAAATTGATCCACGCGAGCATTATCTTTTGGTCAACAATCACTATATCTTTACTGCAAGGTAATGTTATTGGAATGGTTACCAAGACCAAGTATTCATTGAAATGGCTGGTTTTATGCAGACAAGACAATACTATGCAACGAGGAGTGCTCGGTACCAGTGCTATGCAACGACGATGGGCTCAATTTTCATTGAATGAAGAAGTATCTGTCAAGCCATACAATCCGTTTGCTACTGGTGCGGATATCTATCTTGCGATGCTTAAAGTCGAAGTTGGGTTCCTGCGTAAAAGTGCTCAGAATACGGATGATTTCGATACCGAAAAGATGAGTGAAGCGTTTTCCAATGTAAGTTGCTTCTATTATAGCAAGTAATGTATATCGCTCAACTTGGGTTTTCTAGAACTTTCACAATCAAATCTTTTCCGTGGGTCAATTGTTGGTATTTGAGTTTCAAGGTGTCAATCTATCATGCAAGATTGCGGATATGGAAGTGGTTGAATTGGAGACGCTCAAGAAACAAGGCAAGGGCGAGATTGATGTCCATGCTGAAGCAAATTCACGCGCCACATGTGGTGTCTTGATGCGTCAAACAATGATCCAATTTACAAAATCGAGTGAATCCACTATCCGTCTCAAGGGTGCGAAAAAGTCGTAAGTGACATACCGTCATCATCATCATCCCATAGCTCATACTTTATATGCTAGTTCAAAGGCACAGCAAATTATCAAGGCAGATTTCAAATTTGAAGATCTTGGTATTGGTGGTCTCGACAAGGAATTCAATGCCATCTTTCGACGTGCTTTTGCATCGCGTATCTTTCCACCTAGCATTGTCGAGAAATTGGGTGTACAACATGTCAAGGGTCTTTTATTGTATGGTCCACCTGGTACTGGCAAGACCTTGATTGCTCGACAAATTGGAAAAATGCTTAATGCTCAAGAACCCAAGGTGGTCAGTGGCCCTGAAGTATTAAGCAAGTTTGTCGGTCAAAGTGAAGAAAACGTGCGCAAGCTCTTTGCCGATGCAGAAGCCGAGTACAAATCCAAAGGAGAGGAGTCCAATTTGCACATTATCATTTTTGATGAATTGGATGCTATTTGCAAGCAACGTGGTAGTCGTGGTGATAGTACTGGTGTAGGCGATTCCGTGGTCAATCAGTTATTAGCCAAGGTATGTGACATAAAGAGGATCCTATCATGGAGAGGTATTAACGCTATATCAAGATGGATGGTGTAGATCAGCTGAACAATATCCTCATCATCGGTATGACCAATCGCAAGGACATGATTGATGAAGCTTTATTGCGTCCAGGTAAGGTGTTACACCCCATGATATGATGAATGTAGCAAATGACAAATCACTGCACATAGGTCGTCTCGAAGTTCATATGGAAATTGGATTACCGGATGAAAATGGTCGTTTGCAAATTCTTAAAATCCATACAAGCAAGGTACGATAACACTTGTGTCACCATACACTGTGATTAATGCCCTGTGTTGTCTAGATGCGTGACAATGACATTTTGGATTCGGATGTATCGCTTGATGAACTTGCCAATCTGACCAAGAATTACAGTGGTGCTGAATTATCTGGTGTAGTCAAGGCTGCTTCATCTTATGCATTTAGTCGTCATACAAAGGTAAAGTAACAAAAAGCATATGTTTATTATGTACTAAGATGATTTTAGGTCGGCACGGTAGCAGGCGTGGCACCCGATGTGGAAAACATGAAAGTGAACATGGATGACTTTTTAGCGGCCCTGCAAGAAGTTCCTCCTGCATTTGGTGTGTCGGAGACCGAGTTGCAGCAATGTGTTCAAAATCACATTATACCTTTTGGTCCCCATATCGAGGTAAATTAAAGTGGAGAGAGTGAGAAGCAGGTGTCTTATTACTGACATGCGACCCGCCTTTTAGCAAATATTAGCCGATGGCAAGCTCTTTGTCGATCAGGTTCGTCAATCATCACGCACACCCGTGGTCAGTGTGTTACTTCATGGTCCTGCTGGAAGTGGCAAAACAGCATTGGCTGCTACTGTTGCTTTGGAAAGCGAATTCCCTTTTATCAAGCTTATTTCCCCTGAAACCATGGTCGGAATGACCGAGTCGGCCAAAATCTCTGAAATCCACAAGGTAAACTTTTATTTTGATAGTGTTTTCATGTTGCTTATTCTCTTTCATCAGGTGTTCAATGACTCGTACAAGTCACCTTTCAGCGTCATTGTGATTGATAATATTGAACGTCTTGTTGGTATGTGTGCATATATATTTCATATGGCAAGTGAGCCTATCTATTGATCATCATCTCTCTAGATTGGGTGCCTATTGGTCCACGATTTTCCAATGCCGTCTTGCAAGCATTGCTTGTGCTTATCAAGAAGAAACCACCAAAAGTAAGACAAATGGGGCTGTGGCAGTAAAATGGATAATTTTTTCTTACAGTGCTGTGATAGGATCGTCGTCTGCTGATTCTGGGAACAACAACAGAACGCCGAGTTCTTGATCAGATGGATATGGCGGATGCTTTCAATTCCGAGATATATGTTCCCACCATCACGTCCCTGGAAGGCATTGACATTGTGTTACAGGTAACTTACGGGTTATGGTCTCAATGAACAAATAACTCACTCCTCTTATAGCAACTGGAACTCTTTACGGATGCCGAACGTCAACGTACAATGTCATTATTGCAACAAGCTGGCATGGAACAACGCCTTGCTATTGGTATCAAGAAGCTACTGATGGTGATTGAGATGGCTCGACAGGATGCGGATAAGATTGAAAAGTTTGTCAACACTCTCCTATCACTATAGAAAAAGTATATTACACATGTATAAAAAGAAAGGCATTGCATGATTATGCAACCACGTGCAGATCCTGCCGTCCTATTTCTATGATGTTGACGTATACGCACACACAACTTTATGCAGCATTTGTTGGGTGATCAATGATGAGAAGCGGAAATATATACACACAAAGATCTTATGATCATCCCTCGTGGCTCAGTTACTGTCCTGCAGACACATATAGTTGATAAAGCACCTTGATGCTACGATAAAGACTCATACCATCCAACAGTATTATATTCTCTTTGTAATTGCATAGGGCGGTAGTACGAGTCATTATAACGATTCATGCATGAACTTTAATCGACCAAAGGTGTGAACAAGATGTATTGCAAGGATTGGATAACAGCCGGTGATCCATGTGATCCTCATGGTACGTGTGTTGTATAAAAGAGGCACCATAGCAACCATGTCTCCCTCCCAACTGCCTTTACGCCATAGTATCATTTTTCTTTGTGTCTCCTTGACCATGTACCTTTCCCGGTGTCCTTCACTTTAAGTATAACATCAACAACATGGTGAGCAAACGACACCCAACATATCTTTCAGACAATCGCATCTACACATGCAGCACTTGTCATTCCCATTTACTTTCGCATGACGGTATTATTTCCAGAGCCTTTCAGGGGAGAGTGAGTTTAAATAAATGAATGTATATTTTCTGTGTCAGCTAATTGTTCCCTCTCTGGATAGCATGGCCCAGCATTTCTAGTTGATAAAGTGGTCAATGTCTCGATAGGCGTCAAGGAAGAACGAATGTTGATGACCGGTATGCATACAGTCGCTGATATCTCTTGCAAAGTGTGTGCGACCAAGATTGGATGGAAATATTTGCATGCTTTTGAAGAAGCACAAAAGTATAAAGAGAACAAGTACATTGTCGAAAAGGCTAAAGTTTCCAAAGAATCCATATGGGAGCTCTTTTAACATATTCCCTTCCTCCTCCTCCAAAGACATTGCATATATAGAACATGTATTCCCTTATCCATCCCCAACAAACACCACACATGCATAATGAACACTTGCATAAAGTTATATGATACCATTGTTCAACTATTGATCAAACTTTACATTGCTAAACTAGAAAACCATGGTTGGATTCATGTCAGCAACACATCTTACTCGTTCCATTTCCCTCATTTAACTTACGTCCATTTCAGGATGTTGTTGCTTGAACTTGTTAAAGATTTCTTGTTTCTTGAGAGTGTCACTATCAGGCAATCCCATAGCCTTTTGACGCTGATCGAACTAGATAGCAATATCGATTAGAATTCATCTCATCCACACATTATCTCTCGACTTACCATCATCTTTTCCACCATGGCTCGTGTTTCACCATCCAATTCATCCAATTTCGAGTTTTCAGGTTGGATCTTTTTGGTGTCAATCTTGGGTGCGCTTGTTACGACATTCTCCCACCATGTCATTTGATTGCTCTTTTCCAAATGCACAGATACTTCTTGTTGATTGTCTAATATGGATCATCATGTCAATCAACATTGTAATAGATAGATTGTATTATAATTACCAATGGTCCAAGTGCTATCATCCACCTTGATTTCTTTGCATAATTCGCCCTATACAAACGCACACACACTCATGAGATTGAATAGGAAAACACATAGCAAACATAATACACTTACCTCGATAAGTGGCGACTGACCCTTCAATGCCACCTTGATATATTTTTTCTTTAGCTCCACTTGCAAATCACGTCCACGAGTGCCTTTGGGAACAGGAATCGTCACATCAACATCCTGCAATGTCTGTCGCCACCTTGCTACATGTCAAACGCTGCAATGCCAACTCATTCAAGGACTTACTTGTAAGGTAATTGGGCTTGTTCTGCTTCTTCTTTTTCACGAGCAGCTTTATCGTGAACTTGACGTTCTTCGGCTGACATATCGTCGTACTCTTTTTCAGCTGAAGACATGGTATTGTTTTGGAACAAGATCAAAGATACACGCGGACCTGCTTCCGACAAAATTCCATCATGCATTTGTACATACGCTCATCTTTTGTTGCCATTTATTTCTTAATACAATATAACATTGAACACTTTACATATTCCAAATACTGCTTTGTTTTTAAAAGATGAATACTCAAAATCATACATGTTTATTGTTTATGGTCTTTATAATATGCCACCGAGAAGAGAATGATTACCATTCTTTCCATCTTCATCATTGGGGAGTGAAATACCAAGAGCTTGAATATCCAAGGATGATGGAACCTTGTCTTGATAGTAATAGAAAGAGGTGTAATATCCTTTACCATCGTCCTCTCCAACAGTAACGGTGACGTTGGGTTGCAAGTCGAGATCCAATTCACCATCACCCAATAAGCCCAATAAATGCAAAGCATTGGCATCGATATCCACTGGCCATTCACTTGTGCGTACATCTTGACCGGGTGGCACTTTAAGTGGTTCGGGGAGCACAAAATCGACTGTTCCCATTTTATAAGGGTCGCCATTATTGGGATTGGTTACATCCACTTGAGCTTTGTAGAGCGTGTAGGGTGTACCGAGTGGATTATGGAGAGTGATCCAAGCTTTGGCTTGTTTACTCAACACAACAGTTGCTTGTGCTTGCACATCTGCTTTTGGAATGAGTTGCCGTCTAATACCATGCATAATGGTATCCATATGCACAGTTGCAAGTGCATCCTTGAGCGATTCGACAGCAGTGGATGCAGGTGTTCCTTGGATACGTAATGCTACTTGCGAGTCCGTCATGTAAATGCTCACGACTTGATTAATCACATCCTTGTGATCGTCATTGTGAAGATGCATAATAGCATCCAATGTATTGGTGCCTGGTTTAAGCTCCACATGTTGCATATGTACTTGTCCAATAGTGACCTGATTCTCATTCATCACCACATCAAAATCAAGATCACCAATGTTGATAGTGATATTGGATGGATTGTCAAATGAAACTGTCAATGATACTTGGATATACTATAAAGTAGTGTTGATTGTTTAGAAACATTATTTTCGATCACATTGACGCTTTTGTACACCTACCTGTTCTGTGCCACCCGATACAACTAGCTTCACAATAGTCGCTTTGCCACCAAAATTGTTGAAACCTAAAGATCACAATGAGTACATATTCATGCAGATAGCCATCAATAGTAGCCGACATACCACTCAAAGAGCTCTGAACATTGTATGTGATGTTGTGCAACTTGAGCGATCCAACAGCTGTTTCTGCAACCGAATTGGCACTACCAGCCATGCCAAAAGTAACGCTGTTGCTTTCAGTAAGCGACTTTGTAAATCCATTGAATACGTCATGAGCACCATCATCGACTTGGAAAGGCACGTTGGAAAATGCAGTATTGATAACACCTTGGGGATCAGTGGTCGAAGGTACGTCAGGAATATGCATGTGAGCTGTACGTTGATTTTGGTATGATACATCGACATCCATATTGAGTGAACTGATAGTGAGTGGGAAACCAAAAGGATTCTTGAGCTGAGCACGCACGTGATTTGAACCAGCAATAGGTGCATATGCTTCCTTGGTAAAGTCAAGCTGCATATCATCGAGCGTAATGGATGGGATCAATTCTGGTATCTTATCAGGGCCTGGAAGTGTGACATTGTCGATGCTGATACTTTTGAAACCTGTTGTCAACCATCCTACGGGTCCATTGGCACCCGATCCTGATACGCCCTTGACCGTTAATGGTGAAGACTTTCCCGCTAGATAATTCGAAAACACCGTGGTAACAGCATCAAGGCCTTGTTGAGAATCTTGATGAATAAGTCGACCCTTCATTTGCATATTGTTGTTTCCTTGGGCTGGGAATACTGCATTTCCAGCAGATGCCAAAGGACCCAACAATGTATTATCAAAGAATGATTCAAATGCAGCTCCTGATAATACAAATCCAACTTGACTAGGATTCCTGATTTCAGTTTGTGCAATAAGTTGGATACCACCTGCAGGGTCATTGGCTGGTAAATCGAATGAATGAATGGCTACACAGTCTTTGAAACCTTGAGCGCCTTTGAGAGTCACCGACTTGGTCATATTGATACCGGTGAATACGTATCCAATGGCATCCACATTGACACCACCTTGGCTCACAATATCCCACACAAACTCATCACTGTTGATAAGATATGCAGCAAATTCACCCATGTGTTGAGAATCAGCAATAGCAAACTGACCACTCACATTGAATTGAGCACCCACATTGGGTTGTGTTTGTATAGCATCCATTGCTACTGTACCAAGTAAAATCTGTGCATTAGCATCTCTCTTCCAAAAGACGCTTAATGGCTGTGCAAAGCTAATGTTGGCTGCCATAGGTCCAGTGTTGCTCAGGGATCCTGCCAATTGCAAATGGAATCCTGTATCAGTGGGCTCAGACAATGTCACACTGCTAAATTCGAGCTTGGCACCATCAACAATTTGTTGCACAATGGGTAATCCCACCACTGGGATCAAACGTGTCACTGTTGCATCCGTCAAAATGGGTACATTGTTTTGGGCAAAACGCAAATCGTCATTATAGGCGCCAATGGTCAATCCTGATTCAAGCTGCAAATCCACTGTTAAAGCTTGCATGGCTTGCATGACATAGGATGAAATGTTGAACCCTTGGAATAATGCAGGATCAGCACCCACTTGTTCTTGCCCCTTGATATGGAATCCTCCCATTGTCAATAATGCATCCAGGGGACGTGTATCCATATTTGAACGAACTGCAAGGTCACGTAACAGCAATGCAACAGCTGAAGGCTCCAAATTCATCCTCATGTCGAGATCACTTGAGTTGGCAGTCGCATGTCCAGGTACATTGAAAAGGGGGTTCATGGGCTGATCAATGTTGCCGATGGGCATACCATGATATGAAGCAGCTGATTTGACACGGGTGATGGTGATGTTGGCTGTAAATGGATTGGCTAGACCCACTTGCACATGCACAATGCTAGTTTGTATGGTATCATTCATCACAATGAGTTTGGCATACTGGACAAGTGGTGTTTTCAAACCAGGCAAAGTGGTTGTCAGTGAAATGGCACCAAGAGCATCCACCAGCGAAGCAATCGATGTGGATTGATCATAACCCATAATACCAACACTGTTGTCTTGACCCATGACAAAAGAGCTCAACAGCTGTTGCCCTGTCGATGAGCTTTTGGGATCGAAAGCAGCTGCTGCCATCATTGTGTTGGATCCACGATTGAGCTTGAGCCCATTCAAGTATACAGTTCCAAGCTTAGTGTCATTGGCTTTCATATCAAATGCCACATTGCCAGTATAGATGCTAAAATCGGATGGATTCGTCATGGTGGTATTGATGGCGAGTTCCAAATGATCAGGTTGTCCACCAGTGACATCGATGCTGTGGATGATGGTGGGTGTGCTGTTGAGAAATTGTAGTCCATGCAAACCAGTGGTTACGTTCAAACCAATGCCTTCAAGTGTAATATTGCCAATAGGTGTTTGTGTCTGTGTGGTTGCATGTCCTCGAATCAAGAAATTGTACATATCTTTGGCAGTCAATGCATATGTGTAGTCGTTAAACTCGTGTTTGCGACCATCAAGTGCTTCCAAGGAATCATTTGCCATGCCAAATGATAGCTTTCCAGCTTGTTGATCGCACAGGCTCGGCATCCACGGTGTTGAAATGCGCGCAAAGCTTGTGTTCGTTTCCTTGTTGGCTAGTTCCAAATCTTGCTTAACTTGGGTAATGTTGAGCGAAAAACCAAATGGAATATGGAAACCAGCAATTACATTGGGTGCCGACATCAAGGGTGCATATGGCTTGTCATTGTCAAATGCCAAATCGAGATATCCAAGTTGTACTGACTTGATGATATCAAGTGGTGCACCTGCACTAAGACCCACATTGAGCTTGACGGATTGGAAACCTTCACTCAACCAGCCAACAGAATCAACACCGTTGGGTGCTGCAGAAACACCCGATGCTTGTGTTTGTGATATACGCCCTGCAATATAGTTGGAGAATAAGGTTCCCACCTTGTCAAGTGAACCTTGATCAGTCTGTGGAACCAGTGTACCCTTGAGATAAATATGGTTCTCGCCTTGCTTCAGCACCACATCATGTGCTGATACTACGCCCAAACCTACACCGTCATAGGCAATATTCATGGAAATAGTGCCTAACTGTACGCTCACAGGAGATGGACTAGTGAGCACTGTACCCAGCTCAACAAAGATGCCACCATTTGGATCATCACCAGGCAGTTTGAAAGATTCGATCTTAACATTGGGGAAACCACCCATGCCTATGATTTGCAAGTGTTAGCATGTTCATATGGCACCTTTTTGATTCTATTCAAAATCATCATTGAATGAAAACACTTGCCAGCAATTGTGATTTCCTTATCGAGATCTACTGTAGCGGTTCTAATAAAAGAACAATGGGTGAGTAAAATGTGTATACAGTTATCAATGTGGATCATGCGTTACCTTGTTAATGCAGTAATATCAAGCTTCCCTTTGAGACGCCATTTGAATTCTTCAACTGCCAACATGTCCTTGGCAAAAAGTGCAAAGAACGTTGAATTGGCGATTTGAAATGGTGTGACAGCATCGATATGTCCCGAACCAAGTGCGATATTGCTGTCAGGTAGCGTCATTGTGCCAAGCAATGTATCGTTATAGTATACGTTGATGGGGTTGTGGAAATGTAATACTGCAGGGAAAGGACCTGTGTTCTTCAAATCGCTTGACATGGCCATGAAGAAGGTTGAATTAAGATCGGCAGCAGGTGTGATTGATGATGCATCAACACCTCGCTTTTGAATGTTGTCCTTGGGTGGTTGAAATGTGATCTGAGCATCACCCACCTCAATTCCAGACTGGTTCATCAGAAATTGAGCAATCATTGGGTAAAAGACAAACAATGCAAGTAACACAATCACGACTACGATAATGGCAGTGATGATAGAACACACTATCCAATATCGCTTTTGTCGGTAGAACTTTTTGGGTGGAGTTGGAGCTCCTTTTTCCAACATTAATGATTCATCTATCGCAGCATGTGTGGAATCATTGTGTAGGTGTTGCTGTTGATTTGGTGCATTGGTTGTCGTAGTGGTTGGTGGTTGCGGAAATTCGTGAGCTGATGGTGAAGCATTCGATGGATCATCAATCTGTGTCATTGTACTAGGCGAAATGGTAGTAAGAAGGGATAGGATGTGACAGTGATTGAAAATTAGAAAACAACAAATGTATAAATTGGTGTATGAGAAATAATATAGAAAAGAACAATAACCGCTGGTCACGGCAAATAATAGATATTAGATAACCAGAAGGATGTGGGTGTGGTGTGTTAATTCAACAGGGCGCGTGAGGGGAAAAGAAAAGGGAAGCGGGAGAAAAGCTAGTCCTTTTTATATGATTCTCGCTTTGCATCTGGAAGAAGTAAATGGAATCTGAATCAAAAATTTCTGACAGCACGATACTGTCCTCTCCTGTTACTTCTTTGCTTTTTGAGTTTGTCTATTTTATGGGAACGCGTTTTACTTGAAACATCTTTATAAGAGTCAACATGATCGATTGCCAGTGTATTCCAACAATCTTTATCTCTACATTAACTAGAGACATGAGGGGTTATTGAAGTTGGGGGATAGTATATGTGCGCTAGAGACCTGCTAAGGGAAGGGGTAAAGCACTCGCAGTCGATGAGACTATTCGTTGATTCAAGCAAACGTTGTCTCCTTGAATATACTGCACACATTGGTGATCCGACACTGCAGTTGGTGTGAGGTTGATGGTAGATGTGCGAAACAAGGGATAAGAAGGGAACGTACACCACAATTTCAGGGATTGCGAAAAGGGGAATGCTCCCTTTGTCCACGTAAAAATCATCCGCCTGTGCAGAGAACGATCATATAGGCCAGGCCTTCTCCCTTCATTCCCGTGATTCTCAATCATACATATATCAACAGCCTTTTGTATAACCCGTCAACATTAATCCCAAAATGTGGTACAATGTCAATATCATTCTCAACTTCATGCAGATGACATCCGATTCACTTGATTAGTATTACAAATGCAGTGAACTATCATGCGAATATGATACGTGTAACATGCATGTGGCAAAAGAAAAAACAGATCGATGTGATTGTGTTGTGTGTTTGGTATTTAGGAACGAAACTCTACACAGCTCCACTCCGCTTGCTGTAGTGAAACCCATTCGATATTAAGCCCCTTATTCTAATGGGACACACTCCATAAGCATTGACCTGCTGTTGTTATGATGTTACATTGTATGATCCATATCTTTGTACTCGGACCTACATTCTAGTGTATTTTCCCCTCCTCATTTCTCCTGCACCACCAGCAGCCTCGCTACCTCTCCCTGCATAAGGGCTACTGCTGCCGTTTCTGTTGTCTTCTCCATCATCCATCTTCCCGCCCTAAGTTCACTAGCTTATCACTATTACCATTATACGTGGTGGTGCTGAGATGCTGCATTTCATCTATTACCATGATGCAAGGCGCATGACTCTCTGCAATGTTCTCCTTTTCTTTCTCGACATCATCGGACATACCATGGTTCTTTGGTATTGGCTGCTGCGTGGTGTATCGCCAGGTATATGATGAACATCCCAACAAATTATCACCTTGCATTTAATATTGCTGGCTTTGAGCAAAGAATAACACTATACAGAAAAGGTACTCTGACAACAAAATAAAGCTTCCGTTGATCAGCAACGCGTAAAGTTTAACGCATCATCATCACCATCATGCAGCAATCGATATGCGAACCTTGGAGCATCTTCTTCACTATAGCTGGATTTTATTGACACACATTATGAATGCTTGCATAGGTATCTATACTTAAGTTCGTCATGGTGTGTGACGAACATGGTCTACATCGGTGCACATCGTCCTATTGCATAAAGCGGAACGTAAAAATGGTCATAATAGATGTCCAAGATTTTTCATCTCGGGCTGCATTTTCTTTTTACTCTCTTTCACTTTTGACAGTGCTTATCCCAATATGACTTTTAACAATCTTAGTCTGCGTGACCTATCCTTCAAAATTACCCAACTCCTAAAGGAATCCAAGCAAAACTACTTTATAGCAGAAGAACTTTTTCATCAGTTGATGGATGATTTAGGACTTCGGGACAATATGGGCAAGAGACCGTGTCTTATTAAACAAACTTCTCTCGATACGTCAATACCTACAACTGCAGAAGAAACGACTCCACCACCCTCACCATCAAGAGATTCACACAACACGTTACCACGATATCTCTGTATGTCGTCCAATGACTATGAAATTCATACTTTCCAGAGTGCGATATACAGCCTTGTGCGATACGCGCCAAACCATCATCTCGCATTGAAATATTTGTGCTTTTTCCTTGAGCAAATTGATCCACCATTTCGAAATGAAAGAAGCGAAACCACTGTGCTCATCAATATCATTCATGTCTTTGCTCAAGAGAGACACTCGATCGATATCGCAACTCGGGCATTGGATTATATCAAGATTGGATTGGAACGCGACATTTTGCATTTTCCAGGATATCAAAGTCATCGTAGCCAGTTTCAAGATCCAGCAGCTGTGTTTTATTCAGTGTCTCGACCGATTCTAGCCCGTCTGAAGCTTGAGTTTTCAAGCGATTATCGCTCCATTCAGCAAAATACTACGGGTCACGTTTTACGATACAATCTTCGCGATGCTGATTGTTAGTACTTTTTCGCCAACTTGTTAAAGTTGACCGTGTTGCATACCAGATTTGATTGATGAAGAAAGTTCATCATCGTGGGAGTATTCACAGTGGCGTGTTTCATGTCCTTGAATGTATCAAATATGATGATGACTCGTTGATCATCGTCATTGAATATGGTGGATACATATTCTTCAAGTAGTCCCCAGCCGCTTCCAATCATCTTTTGAAGGCTCCAACGCAGCAATAAATGTTTGCTGGATGATGATAATAATAATGCGTGTCACTTTAGAGTCAGTAACGTTTTGATTTAACATTGATCAATTGAAGGCTTCTTCACATTGAAGCAATGAAGCAAATGTATGTACAACACCACTAACACTACCAGATACTCTCCATTGCAGGATACAACAATCCCATAAAGTAGAGCACACAAATTCACGTCATGAATTTACATTTTGAATCATGAATATATAAACAATGGTGCGATTTACAAGTTACTTTGGCAAAAAGGTGCATGCAAATGTATATTATGATCAAGTCCCTTTGAACGGCGATTCATTGTCCGTGGTAGTAATCCCGATGTTTGTTAATCGTCAACATCCTTATAATCGAATACATAAATGCAACATGTATAAGAACCATTACGGATAGCTCTGATTGCGCGAGAAGTCTTTCCATGAAGATATTACACTTTGATATATCATGTATATTAATGTGTCAGTTCTTTTATCTTTAAATCTAACATATAAGAGAAAGAGAACTATTCTAGGTGCTACACTCGAATGGGCCGTACTTGTTCGGTCTGATAAAAGGACACAGAAGCATCCCAAGCCCACAGTGGCCGACCCCGGCCGACCCCATGTCTTCCGCGAATTTTACCAAATCGCCTGGTAAGGAAACAGGCACACCAATTAGTACAACCAAAAGTGCATCCTATGCCAAAGTAACTCGTCCTCGCT
>PTRB01000136.1:0-81960 GCA_025094155.1 Lichtheimia hyalospora FSU 10163
ATAGTCAATTGAAATAAACTCTCTCTTAAACTCTCCCTTTAGGCAATACAGATTGATACAATGACATCCTTGACGAGCAGCCAATAATAATATAAACGAGCGGAAGCCTTCCAGATCCTAATGTCGCTTGTATGAGTACACTTGGATGCAACAATCATTGACTGTGAACTTTTACCTTTGCCAGTTGCTCAACTCCATCCTTTTTGGTGCAAACAACTGATCTCCATACCATTGAACTTTTGCTGCTGCTGTTTTTAGTATAAGACCGGTTAATGAACAGGGCTTGCTTTGTACACTATAACTAATACTCACCCATGAGACTATGTACGAGTCTCTTGCTTGAGATCAATGTCTTGTATCTGCCATGGACCCCCATTCAATAGCTCAACCTACAACGAAGACACTGTTAGATAATAAGTCAACCATGCCATAAGCTTTTCTTGTCAACGTACACAAAAGGTAGTAATGTAAAAACGTGTTGGTTTAGCCCTTATGCACAACGGAAAGAAAGAATACATATGACGCCTTGGTTTATCCATAACGATAGAATATCAACCTGTAAATGAACCTTTAGTGTCACAATGTATAAGCGTAAAGAATAAAATAAGTACAACGATCGAACATACCTGCTGTGTTGAAATGAAGCTCGAGCCATTGGCAGATCACGCGAACTTGCTGTTACATGAGACTGGAAAGAAGCATCGCCCATTGACCACTGATTGTGAGATCTGTTCTACCCATTGACGCTGTGCATTGAAAGCATTGACAACAGTGAGTGCTTTGTAGTTTGTAAATGGAGGTGATCTTACCTTTGTGAAACAGGAGTGGAGAAAGCGGAAAGAGGAGCGCTCTTCGTTCCTGTCACCATCCTTTTTATCGTGCGCACCGTGACGACACCCCGCTTGCTACAGCTGCCACTGTGAATATTCACATCAACAATATTCTTCAGACTTTGGATCAATAAAGAGATAACAGGTTGACATTCCAATAGCGAATAATCCTCATAGTTATGTATGCTATTGACAAGTGGAATTGACGCCAGCATGGTCTGTGCGCAACAATGAAATGTGATCGTTACACAAGTTCCCTTTTGTTACCCTACCATTCCTCCCTTTTTATGTTCTCCTTTTGTCACGTGTATTGCTCTTTATAAGTGCTCGCCTTTATCTTTCTTTTGTCTTTATCTCTTCTTCCTTTTATCACTTTGAGCTCTAAGAGATCGCTCTGGCCTATTGGCTTTTTACGTATGTTTCACTTGGGAAGTCTCTTTAACCATGCTTATCTTCTGTCGTATTTCCTTAGTTACTTTTGATCCCTTTTGATCCTTGCACTGTTGTGCTTTATCATCCTATTCAATCCCACAGCCAACATTGTTTTGGTTAGCATTTTGATCACTTTGGCATTTCTATCTGTATACCTAACAATCCTATTTCAGGCGGTTTTTATGACAAATTAAAGTCTCATATATCAACACACTTTAATATGCCGCTCCACTTCTGAACTTGTACAACCAATGTGTGACCCATTGTATGAATTCATTGTTATCGAAAATACTTGATGGACTTCTATTATTGAATGCCTGTAATACAATGAACCGACATTCTTTTCAAAAATGATCATCATCCATTTATACAGTATGTCGACAAGTCCAACAACGGCCATCCATATTTAATCTGGATACACAACTCATACAACGACATTATTGTAACCACGAAATGTGCATTACAAAAAGACATTGGAAAATCCCAACAACTAAATAAATGCAGAGATCAAGAAGCATTACTGGAAATCTTTTCAGCATCAACAGGTTCATATGATCCATCACCGCTATATGACGTGCTATTATTATATTACATTGCTTTCTATTACAATCAATCTCTCTGATGCCAAAAAGTCTACTTTAACAAATGATCTCTGCTTTAATGAATACGCAATGTTTTTTTTCGGAAAAGGGTCGAATAGTGTTGCCGGCTGAATCTTTTCTCCAAAAGCAGATAAACAATGATCCCTTCCAATCCCCCTTTTTACTGCACAAGAGCAACCTTGTTCAATCACACTATAGATTTATTGCATTGTGAAAGTGAACAATGTGTATCTTGGTTCTCCACCATTGATGTTCTTGCGCTGATATGCCATTAGCAGCAATTCCAGACAAAGTGCGCGATGTTCCCAATTGGATTCACACGAAACAAATTCCTGAACATTGCAACGATCTCTCACGAAGCTCTAATGAAGATATCAAGAATCGACTGGTGTTAATGGCAATGATCGATGTATCAATTCCATGGCAAAACATGCACGACAATGGGCGCTTGGTTTATTATTCAATGTTTATACCAAACGGAGCACAATGAAATCAGGTTATTACATATGGTGCAAATCCTTATCCTGATTAAAATGTTTTTGTTCTTTTTCCTTTCTCTTCTCATACTTCAGCAGTAAATTTAGATGATACACACACATCATGCTACTCATTATTTAGTAATGTCATTGACAGTGACTCCTTCCACCATGGATTGCGTTGGGACCTGCAGTTATACTGTTCACAATGCTATCTTGAAAAAGAATTCCAAAGCGAAATGGAGAGCATGTAACCTTGAAAAAGACCCAATTATGACATGTTTCCTTGGAGACGTAATAAATCTCGAGCTAGCAGTGGTCAACGCAACTAACATATACCATGATCTACAAGCGCTGTTGCTGAGACACATGTCTCAGATAGAAGATCTCAAAAAGATAAATTATGCAAGTGCTCAATTCCCCAGCCTGTTTCGTGTGACACATACGTAACATGAGTTTAATGTAAGTCGACGTTCTATGGCTAGCTATACAATGACTAGAACTATGACTATAGATCCGGCTTGAAAAAGAATCTTGGACGTGCGGGTACATCGGTAATAACAGCATTACGTGACAAGAGATTGCACATGACTTACTCCATGCTCAATGTCAGTTCATGCAACGCACTGGAATAGTGGAACGTACTGTGGATGAAGAATTTAAAATTGAATATGATCAACACAAAGCGTGAGTAATTTGAAGTGAATGTTTGGCATTAGACTGATCAGCAGTTGTAAAGATTGGAGAAAAAAGTCATCAGACTATTCAAAGAAGCCCAACATAGCATGACTTCGATGCGTGATATATCAATAGCCAAGCGACGTATTGCAGAAACATTGAGCGAATTTGAACAATCATCATCGTCTTCCGAGAATATCATGACAGCATACATGCACGTATTGATATGGTTGGATGAAGAAGCTCGACTTGCTTTGGATGCCGAATTTCGGAAAACGATATTGGAACCACTTGAAAGAATGTGTATGTACTATCCCGCGGTACAAGAAGCTGTCAAGCATCGTCAAAAACTTGCATTGGATTATGATACTCAACGTGCCAAGGTGCGAAATATGATTGATAAATCCAGTCCAGTGAGCGATAGTGGTCACCATGCACTGCCGACGATGGAAGAACAGGCTCATCATGCACGTGAAATGTACGAAGAACTCAATCTTATCCTTGTGCAGGATTTGGCACGACTTATCGAGTTAAGGGTGCCCTACTTGGATCCATCGTTTGATGCACTTGTTAAATCAGAATCGAATTATGCACAAGCTGGATATGATGCACTCCAAACACTCGAGGTACCCGAGCCAGAAGATGTGAACCTACTGTTGCAGGAAATGCGAGAACTTTCAATTTGTGGGAATCAATAATAATATGTAGAATAATTTGTATATATAATATAATATGCCACTCATTACATATGCAATGCACCAAATGTTTCTGCAATGCGTTGTCTCAAATCATATGCTGCTTATTGCATGAGCATACATGCGAGTTCCCTCTTGTTCTTGATATTCCACCACTAATTCACAATTATTAAGCGTGTTGCAAATGCTGTGATGCTGGAACCCCTCATTGTCCATTATTCCTCCACGGTGAAACAAGGGGTGGTGTAAAGAAGGACTTTTAGAAACAACAATGTTATCCACACATCTCCCACTCACATTTTTGTCCTACAAACAAACTGTCGAAGGATGCAGAGTAAACCAGAATACATCGATGACTATGCCAACATCCACAAAAAACAAAGCATACATGCCCCCTTTGATTACCATCCAGCATCTCCACAACTTTCATCATGCGCAACATCAGTAAAACATAGGAAACGTGCTTCTCGATGTCTGAAATGCTGCATATTTCTCATTTTTCTGGGCGTAGCTGCAGTGTCTGTGGTGTTGCCCCAAGTGTTAATAGCTCGAGATTCACCCGACTCGCTGCAAGGTCATGCATTGGATTTAACGGTTGTTCCGGATGCACGGTTGTCACAATCATTTTATGGCATTGACTATCGCGCTCAAGATGATAGCTCGTTGCAACAAGTAGTGGATGATGTTAAAGTGTTGAGCCAAATGACCACTCGTGTCCGAGTTCAATTAGCAGCCAATACTGATGATACTGACAAAACGTCACTTGTACTAAAGGCTATCAGCCTATTCAATACCACGCAACAACCAATGGGCGTAATGCTTGCATTAAATGATCCCGCAAGTAACACGCAGCAATATGAATCTTTATGGAATCTGTTAAACGAACATGGCACTCAGAACGTGATTGGGATATCTGTGAGCAGCAATAGTGACGATGGTAAAAATGGAAACAGGCGTGATCATGCATTAAAACATGGCTTACACATTGAGCATAGTAAATGACGAAACAATGAGTAGTCTTATCCAACAGGTGCAAGAACAAATGGCATCGCATGGATATCCCGATCTCCCGGTAACACCATCTATTACTTCTATTCAACAACTTCTTGTTCAACAACAAAAGATCGTCAACAACTCGCATCCATTCTTTTCCGGGATAAAAGCTGACGAAGCAGCCGATTGGTTGTGGCAGCAGTATAATCATTCTCATATGCAACCAAGACCTGTGCAACAAATAGGATGGCCAACTGAACCAGAAGACCAACCTTTACAAGATGCCATCCCATCCATTGATAATCAGCAAATGCTATTGGACAGCTTTATTTGTCAAGCAAATGCACGCGGTGTTCCCTATTATTGGTTTGAATTCAAGGATCATCATTCTTCTTTCTGGGGTTTAATGGATCAAGAACGTGCCCCTAAACATAGGCATATGCCTACATGTCATGTGGAGCCATGGCAAAAAAGAAGTAACACTACCACCAACACTTGACTCTAATAATAAACACGTTTCCCGTCCCATTTCTTTTTTATATTAATGATTATGGAGATGATGTGTTAGCTATACTTTTATCTTTAATGCTGCTATTAGGTGGTGTCAACTGGGGCATTTTAAGCACACGGCGTACAGAAGGTATCCTGAAAGCCACATTCTGAACTACACTGAACCATGCGGATGTGCACCAATACAAGCCTAACGACATGGGAGCATGTGCTGCGATGGGTACAAAGGCAACTGCCAATACACGAAAGGCGTTGGTGAGGATCTTTTGTGTGAGCGTCTTCTTTCGATCTTTGGCTAGCCAAGCATTCAACTATATCATGTCAATTATGTGAGCAATATGAATGATATTCATATGAACTTCATAGCTTACCTCTACATTCAACAGGGTCCCGGCACCAATTAAAAGAGGAAATGTCATTGTTGGATCAGGTACTGTAAGGTCGGTAAACCATGCAAGACCTTCATGATTCATTCCATCAGCCGAATTCTCTGCTAGTTGTCCATACCAAGGTAGTGGCATTCCGGTCATGTGGCGTATTGTTAATGACATGGATACAAAGAGTGGTATTTGCACATATGGTAATGATAATAACTTCCAACGTGAACATCCATATTGTCTATAGATGTCATTCACTTTTCTTCGATACTTTAGTTGATCAATGTTAGATATCATCATCATCAATATGATTCTCTCTTATGATGCTCACCTGGCGTTGCAGTTCTTTGTTGTAACGTGCATAATCCCATCCAGCTTTCTTCGATTGTGTTGCAACGTGCGTTTTAAGTGTCTCTCCCCAACTTTGTACCATGGGTGCTAATTCAATCATACGTCCAATACTGCGTTGTTGATATACGGCAATAGGTAACGTCAAACTCGATCGTAAAAGACAAGTCAAGCCTACAATGGTCGCCCACCAAGGAACACCTGCAGAATGAACTGATTCCAAGAGCGATTCATTGGCAGCAAGAACAATTGGAAGAGAAGAAGCTCGTGTTGTTTTAAAAGAGTTGCAATGACGATAAGGAATGAACGACTTGTGGCGGTAAACAGCAGCAGGAGATAAGCGTGGCATAGTTTACAAAAGTGACTAAATCAGGTGCGTTTGTCCCTCATTCTCCATTGCCTGTTACTGACTTTGAAATAACGTGTATGAACACACACATAGGAGTGCAGCACGGTCAAAGGAGGAACTGCAACGACCTCACGTGAGGACAGGGTGAAAAAGTACGCCATAAACATTTCTGCAGACTCATCTGATGGGGAACGAGACCCAAGGACGATCATCTTTTTCGAGTGCCACTATAGGCTGTTCTATCGAAGGTTCCTGATATCATATGATTCGAGACTTGTTTATCCCCTTTTTACAACACAAATGCCCGTCAAAAGAAAAAGAGAAGCATCATACATACAAAAAGTGCTGCACATATATCGCCCCCAATATTCATCCTTGGCATTCCTCCTCCTTTCTCTCTCTCTCACTCTCTCTCTCTCTCTTACTCTTCTTTTCCCATTCCTGGTGCAATGAAGTTTTCCCACCAGCTTCAATTCAACGCAGTACCTGATTGGGCTGATTACTATGTTCCGTAAGAAAATGCTACTATATACACTTACACAGCACATAAACAAACATTGTCATCCATGATGATTCACCTTCATTTATAAACCCTTCAATGGAAACAATCTAGGTATTCTAATCTCAAGAAACTCGTTTACTCTATTGAACGGGATCGTATCCTTGCTGGCTCAACAATGGAAGATATTCCCAATGAACAAACATCTCTCTTGGACCAACATCATAATGACACCTCCACCAACCATAATGATCGCTTCATTGCTGCTCTAGACCGTGCCTTGGATCGCATTGTTAATTTCTATTCCAAGAAAGAAACCGAACTCTATGATGCTGTAGATACCTTGCTCGTAGATCTCGAAGCTCAAGATACAGCTGTTGCTTCTTCCACTACACCTACCGATCATGGTGATCATCCTCCACAAGCTCATCAAAACCGACAACATAAGCGCACCCATAGTACATCTTCTTTGCTTGCCACACAAAACTTGGCAGACCATGATCCAGAAACAACAAGAATTGATATGAATGCCATGGATGATGATAGAGAGCAATTACGCCGACACACAGTGGATCTATTTGTGCAATTATCTGAATTGAAATCCTTTGTTTCGTTGAATGCCACGGCGTTTGCCAAGATTCTCAAAAAGTATGACAAGATTACAAGCAGTGAATTGAAACGTTACTATACAAGCAACTATGTCACCAAGGCATATCCATTTCGTACAGCTACCAAGCAAAAGCTCAATGCGACTATTCAACGCATTGAGCATGCTTATGCCACTTTGACTCATCAAGATGATACTGTTGAGGACGCGGTGCGTGAACTTAAAGCCCATTTACGTGATCGTATTGTATGGGAACGTAATACGATTTGGCGAGATATGATCGGCCAAGAACGCAAGGTGCAAAACATGGGCAATGTTGCTGAACGAAAACTCATTCATACACCTTTGGGTGATTTGGATCGTTCGACTCTTTCTCAGTTGGCTTGGCTTTTCGCTTGTCTTGTGGTGTTTGTCATTCTCCTCAAAACCAATCTCTTTGTTGATATTGAACAAAATCGATGCTTTGCTATTCTCATTTTCGCAAGCATGCTGTGGGCTACAGAGGTAAGATCAACTAGTCTGTGCGCATAATGACACACAATTTAATCTTTAACAATATAGGTGATGCCTTTATTTGCTACTGCAATGATCATTCCTTTATTGGTGGTAGTGCTTGGCGTGATGCGATCTGCAGATGATGGCCATGAACGTCTTAGTGCACCTGAAGCAGCCAAAGTAGTATTTTCCGGAATGTTTTCATCCGTGATTATGCTCCTTTTGGGTGGATTTGCCATTGCAGGATCACTCAGCAAGTTTGGAATCGCAAAATCAATGGCAACATTTGTATTGTCTCGAGCGGGTACCCGACCCAGCCGCGTGTTACTTGTCAATATGTTTGTGGCTACAGTGACCAGCATGTGGATCAGTAATGTGGCGGCGCCCGTGCTTTGCTTCTCATTGATTCAGGTTGGTTACACATGCATAAACACACACATGGAATGCACATGTCACGTATCAGCAAACAAACAATTTAACATCCACGTTTCTATAGCCCATTCTACGCACACTGCCTGTTGATTCATCCTTTGGTTCATGTTTGATCATTGGTATTGCCTTGGCATCTAATCTTGGTGGACTTGCATCGCCTATCTCATCACCACAAAACATCATTGCAATTCAAAACATGGATCCTGCACCATCCTGGGGACAATGGTTCCTTATCTCCATACCCGTGTCAATTATTGGCAACATGATTATTTGGCTCTGGTTGCTCTTTAGTTATCGACCTGAAAAGAACACTTCACAAATCCACACTATTCGCGCATCTCAGGATCCCATCACTGGTACACAAATCTTTGTCATGCTTGTTACGCTTGTCACAATCGCTTTATGGTGCGTTGCTCATTCGCTCGAAGGAATTCTTGGTGATATGGGTATCATCGCTATCATTCCACTTGTTGCATTCTTTGGCACTGGATTGCTCACCAAGGATGACTTTAACCATTTCCTGTGGACTGTTATTATGTTGGCCATGGGTGGTACTGTTCTTGGCAAGGCTGTTGAGAGCTCTGGATTATTGCGCACCATTGCTACAAGTATCCAGCATATGGTCACTGGCTTCTCCACCTTTGAAGTACTCATTGTCTTTAGTCTCTTGGTTGTGGTGATTGCCACTTTTATCAGTCACACCGTTGCAGCTCTCATTATCCTGCCTATTGTTGCTGAAGTGGGTGCTGAAATGACTGATCCCCATCCACGCCTATTGGTCATGGCAAGTACTTTCAATATAACCCTTCTCCATTCTACTTTGATTAACACATAGACTATAGGGTACTGTATTTATTTGCTCAATTGCCATGGGACTTCCCGTTTCTGGTTTCCCCAACATGAATGCCGTCTCACAAGAAAACGAACTTGGCAAACCATACTTGAGTACCAAGGACTTTTTACGCAATGGTGTTCCTTGCAGTTTACTTTGCTTGCTATGTGTCACTTCCCTCGGCTATGGTTTGATGAATCTCGCTGGTTTCTAATCTCTCATTACATATATCGCACAAACATACCCCTTCTCAATGTATAGCGTATCCATATACATATCTCAACAACAACAACACCACCACTATCATTGTTCTACTATACCTTTGCTTGACATATTTATTCATTAGAAGATATACGGTTTGTGGAATTCAATAAACAGCATGCATATAATGAAATTGGGATGTAAGAAAAGCGCATGATTCCAAGTTATAATTCACGCGCAGCATGTCATGCTCGTTTTTGTGTGGGGTAAAAAGAAGGTTGCAATGTGTGTAACAGTAAGCATGAATAAAATGAAATCACTTAAGTAAACTCCTTTCTTTCTTTTCTCGCTCTCTTTTTGATATATTTCATTTCGTAATGCCCGAAGGATTTAAACCAGACTTGTCCAAGGCTGTAGGCTACCAATACCCTGATGACACTGTAAGTCAACCATTCAAAGACCATAGACTATAATAGACTATGTACTGATATGAGATATAACAGTTGGAATGCACTCGACGTGATTATTTAATGTATGCATTGGCAGTGGGCGTTCCTGAAACTGAGTTGCGATGGCTTTATGAGAATGGTGCGTGTAGAAGGAGCATGGTGTAATTTGATCCATTTTATTGACTATTTCATTAGACCCAGACTTTGGTCCTTTGCCAGCTTATCCTGTAAGCTTGATGATCAAGGGCGAGAGCTGGGATGCAGTCGACTTTGCTGAGCGCTGGCATGCAGGCGGTCCATTACCAGGCATGCCTGAATGGGACATTAACAAGATGGTGCATGGTGAACAAAGCATTGATGTCATCAACCCATTTCCAGCTGAAGGTGGTCGTTTTAAGTCAGTCAAGACTTGCCGTGGTGTGTATGACAAAGGTAAATCCCACACTTTCTTGCATCCACAATCACATGACCCCAAGCAACCAGATTCTAACATGTGAAAATTGAAATATAGGCTCAGGCATGGTTATACATACAGTGGTGGATCTCTATGGCGAAAAGGATAATGTGCATTATTACAGCATGGGAAGCCAAATGTTTATTCGTGGATATGGTGGATGGGATGTAAGAAGACAATGACATATATCAGTAGTAATAGATCATCTTGATATTGACCCACCACCACTTGTAGGGACCCAAAGGACCAAAGACCATCAAATATACACCACCCAATCGACCTGCCGATGCTGTGGACAAATTCGAAACTGCTCGTAACCAAGCATTGCTCTTCCGCCTTTCTGGGTGAGTAGATATAGGTTACATATATCATGTTGCATGAAATCTCATACATCATCCTAGCGACTTTAATCCCTTGCATGCAGATGTCAACTTGGCTCCTCTTGTAGGCTTTGAAAGACCCATTCTTCATGGTCTTTGCTCCTATGGAAAGGCTGTTCATTCCGTTTTGAGAGCATTTGGCAACAATGATCGATTGCGTTTTAAGTCAATCACCGCACGTTTTGCTAAGCCTGTGCTCCCTGGTGAGACGGTGGAGATTCATATGTGGAAGGTGGAAGGCCCTGAACCAAAGACCGATGGTGTTATTTTCATTGCCAAAGTTGGCGATCGTGTCGTTCTCACCAATGGTTACGTTGTCTTACACAAAGAAACACCTGAATCCAAATTGTAAATAGTTTCTTATACTCATTCTGAATACGATTCACTTGACGGAAATGTCGTTCCGATCGTTACAAAACATGTTGTACAATATGTCAAAAGAATGTTTGGAGAGGGGAATGTTGTGTTGTCAGCAACAGTGCTGTATACAATGCGTCATAGTTATCTTTCAATATGAACCGATCCGATCATTGTAAACGTGGTACATGAAGATCATTGTATTTTCGGTTGTTGTTCACATGAGAATTTAAATGTTGCAACCATCATCTGATGAGCCGAGATATGGACAAATGTAACCCTCTTCCCCACGTTTTTGAAACACGTTGTGAGAATGGGAGAAGAAAACATTTATCGTAAAGTTTGTATCATCATCCGCCTATTCCACTACTGTTATCCACGCTAAGACGAGATAGTGTGATCGGTCGCATGTGCATTATGATGATGTGCTGTGATCGAATGGATTGGTGAACAGATGATCGTCGCCCATTTCTAACATTGTTCATATTGGATCCCCCTACTTTCTTCTCTGGCTCTCAATAAAGCATAAATAGCCATGTAGATAACACATCTTACACGAAATGGTCTGAAACACTCTTATGTTCGTTCACAAGTTTGCCGTAACACAGTATCATACATTAACAAGCTGTCAAGAATATTTGCATGCGTGTGAGCATGTATTTGCGTCGTAGGAGTAGCAAAAAGGATGAACAACTACACTAGAAATAAGTCCGCTTGTTTGCACAAACATATTGAATAATAGCTTAGTTGGGGAGGAAAGCTAAGGAGAATGCGAATTGTATGCGTGTGAATGGAGCCAACCGGAATGCTATATAAAAGAAGAGGGATTTGCTCTAATCCACACTATATCCATGTACATGATCCCTCCTTCCAACATGATCCAGCAAGTAGAATCAACCATTTTCAATCCTACCAACGCTGGCTGTGCTCAATGTTGCGCTTGTGGTTCTTTTAATCATAAGACACGGTATGTGAGATTGTAATGTACTCGATTATTTCCTCACACAATGGATCTTTTTTCGACAGTGATTGCCCAAAGTTGTGTCGATGATGGATTTGAATGATGAACATTAGCAAGAATCAGATATATTTCGTGTATTGGTTATCCCGATTTGCTAGCTACACATATAAGAACACCTGCCATCACGAGTATCATCCCAAGCCAAGTGTCTATCCAAAATACAAATGTCAACCTATACTCCAGCAACCTTGATTCCCTTATCCCCTTACCTTTTCCTCCAAGCTCTTCTCCAAGCAATAAACCGGTAAACAATGAGAATATAAATGTCAAAGAATTGGTGATGGGTACTGCCAGTGACATTTCTATGGGAGGATATGTGAGACGAGATACCCAACTGATATATGAGCCATCCCCGTACTGTGTACAATATGTACCTGATTGTCCTAGGGTATAGTAGTAGACAACTGATCCACTCAAATTCAAAGCCAATGGTAGAACATACTATGCATGTCCACGAACAAGACATTAGCTCATTGTCGCCATCGTATCCTGTCAAAGGGACCACTTGTGAATTACCTGCCATCGCGTAAAGAGATACTTTTGTTCAGCCAACCAACGCTTCATGCCACCTTCTGGATGCTTTGCTGTGACAGTATCAAGGCCTTTGGTGCCTGCTTTGATCAATGGGTTGGTGGAGCCCCAGCATATTGCCACTAGATTATCTCTTGTCAGTTTGTGATACACTTTGTAGTTCTATGTATGTATATGTGTGTCAGATAAATGAACTGCATACCGAGTACAAAGCCAAAGGCTTGTTCTGTGAAATAAGATGAGAAAGTGTATTGGATAAAAAAGGATTGGGTACTTACGCATTATACTGATAGAAGACATTTGTCAAACCGAGTGAAAACGAAGGGGACGTGCATTAAATGAGATTTACTCGAAATAAAAGTCAGATTTAAGAGGATACTGGTGCAAGGGACATGAAACATATGGATGTGATGATGCATGATAGACATCAGTTACTAGTAACGACATAAATAAGGATACGCCTTATAACCACCACCACCACCACTACATCATGCTACACAATCTAGAATCCTTCTTCTACTGTTATCATCATGTGTATAATTATATCATATGATGACGCTCGTTTATTCATCAATCAAGTCAACTTGAGTATAGACTTGCAATATCAATTATATTTTATAGCTTTCCAAAGTTATAGCAGATACCCACCAATCATTGGGTGTTGACAGTAGATTTATCCATTGGGTCGGATGATCGGGTTCTTTTTTCTCTCTTTGTTCTCTTTATCTGATAATCATGCATGACGATCTGGAGCAGGGTGGTGGTGTAGAAGCAAGACAGCAACAACACCAACCCCTTTTACGTGACTCAACAGACAAACGCAATGCCATTTGGACCACTCTCATTTGGATCTGGCGAATTTGCATCTTTGCTGTAACGGGATCGTCTAGTGTTGCCGTTACCCGGTTTATTATACAGCATATCTTTGGAACCAGTATGGGTAGGTAGAGAAAACATAGCAACATGACACGACTCCTCATACATTGATTATATCTATAGCTCGTTGGATTTACTATGTCCTTTTCTTCCTACTGGAGCTGGTGGTCTATACGGTCATGATTGTTACCATAGGCACTATTCTTGGTCAACACCAGTTCTTTTTGAACGTAGCAACCAAAATGTGGGGATGGATGCTTCCCGCACGCTACTGCACACAACATCGATAGAATAGGAAACATCGTTGCAACATTGTATTGAAGCGTATGTACGCTGAGGAATAATACATAAAAGAAGATTGATAAATAACGAAAAGGTGTCTATCTACAAGAGAGAATTGGGAGGAGTAGGACAAAAAAAGGGAAAAAGACTCAACATGTGTCCCATGCTTGTGTATCAAAGGATGTTTGTAAAGGGAGTGGGGGATTGTGAATGTGGATGAGGGTAATAAGCAAAATGAAATAAAGGGATATGTTGATCTTAGTTACTGTAAAGCATAGCAACAAGAGCACCACCAATGCTACCACCATCACGAGCAATTTCAAGCTTGATGCGACTGGCAAGTTCCTTTCCAAACCATTCTTCGAGTGAGCGACGAACACGTTCTTCCATATGAGGATAGAATTCATAAGTGGAACCATTGACACCAACAACAATATCACCTGTGCTAGTGTGGAGATTTTGTTGCATAATAGTGGAGATGATAGCAACTGAAGCGAGAGCAGCACTGCGAGAAGCAACAACACGACAAATGCGAGTAAGGATAGCCATATCTTGCAAAGTGGGCGTGGTGACAAAGTGGTACTTGCTGAGTACTTCAACAGTGGATTCAAGTGATGCGGGTGAGAGTGGTTTTGCTTCCAATGCACTCATGGTAGCAGTAGGGAAAGACCATGCTTCACCAAAACCTTCTGGTACGACACCATCAAAAAGAGCACCAGTCTTGATGAAATCCAAAGCAATCAAGCGTACAAGTTCACCCAAGTATGCACCTGACAACATCTTTTCATATTTTTGGAAACCAGGTTGATTATGGCTGGCATCCAGGATACGATCATATTTTGAGAGTGGCAAGTACTCATCGCTGCCGAAAATATCAATTTCAGTGTTGATGAGCATTTCAGTGTTGGCAGGATAGGAAGCACGCATTTCAGGATCCAACTTTTCGATCAATTCCATCTTTTCAGGGTATGCTGCATTGATACCAGTGGCAAAGATCAAACCCGTACGTGCCTTGGGATTGGCATAAGCATGCGCCACAAGAGTACCCACGGTGTCATTCAAGATGGCACTGACACGCACATTCAAAGACTATGATGAATGATAAATAAGTCATCAAGTCATATCACTCTATTTCTTCTCTTTACCTTGCGTTCAAATGCTTGATGAAACATGTCAGCCAAATCTTTACCCTCGATGCCTTGCAAGGTAAAACCTTTGCCCATGCGTAACATGGTGCCACGATCCACACCTGTTTGGCTGAGATATAATAATAAAATGATGAGCTTATACTGTTCGTGCATAGACAACACCTTGGATACCACCACTTACTCAACAGGGAAACTCCAGCATACACCGAGTGAAAGTGTTTCCTTGCCAGACACTTGTGCTTCTGAAAACAAATGACGTGCCTTGACAGTGACAAGCTCATTCACAGCGTCGGCAATCCAATCGAAAAACGCAGTTCCAGGTCCTGTCTTTAGTTCATGGGAAGGCGATTGCTTGAACTCGCTCACTCGCACCTTGCCGTTGCCTAGCAATTCCACAGCCGAGATGCGTAGATTCGTACCACCGAGATCGAGTGACAGAAATGTGCCAGTTTCAGTGCCATTGGGTAACCTGGTAACAAACGAAGGAATCATGGTAGCTAAACCTTTTGAAGGTGTCTTGAGACCATGCTTGAATTCGCACAAGAAACCATTAATGATAGGAGCAAGACCATCCTTGGATAAGAGGAAAGAGCTTTCCAGGCTTTGAAAGAGTGCATCGGCTGCGTCAGTCATGATTCAAATTTCGTCACACAATAAAGATGTGGATTAACTCTAATTGTTGCTATGCTTCTTGTTTGCCCAGCAAGGGGATGAGGGGAAAGATGATATGTATAGAACGATGGGAAAGGATGTTGTGTATATAAAAGAGAAAGAGATTGTGTGTGAGATGGTATAAAAGAAATACACACACGAGATAAATCCAAGAAGAAAAAGAGAAAAAGGAAAAAGAAAAAAAAGAGGATTCTCAATCGCACACTCTTATACCGAGGAATGATGGAGATGGTGCCGTGTGTGCTGTGTTGTGTTGTGTGGGCGCTGTGATATGGTAGGTTTCGGATTGAGCCAATCGCACATGGTTTCTATCGTCGGAAAAAACGACCCTTTCCAGCGGACCCTTGGTGGGGTCGATATCGAGCGGGGTCACTTTCCCTTTAAGGAGCCGACGACGCTGACGTCTTTATTCACAATGAATAGCCGATGATAATACTCACCTTATAATACTTACTATGAGCAGTTTATTTTATCAAAGATAATAAATGGATCATATTATATCTCAAATTACATGTCATATCGTGTAAAGAACAACCAAAAGAAAAGGATAAAACATCCATCGCCTTACATAATCTGACCTGATGGACCCTGACCATCCTAAGGTTGGGGTCCCCCGCCCATGACCTTTTTTTTTCTTACGTGATATCTGCGTGAGTACGCTGTTTTAGGATCCAATATATCTTACTGCATCATGATCATCATTTACAGATCAGTCCAATAAAGCATCTGATGGCGTGGTTTCGTACAACCCAAGTGATGCTTCTTGTTTATCTCCTTTTTGCTCCCTGACCCTTTACATTGGTTTTGCCGAGTTACTTATCATCCTGAAGAATAAAAAAAGGTGCGAATGTTCTGATTGCGCCTCATGTACCACGTGCAGTAGCTGCATGCACGATAAAAAGATATATGACGCCATAGCTGTAGCGTTGTCTTTTATGCATGAGTGAGTATGCAAGGAAAGCGATGATGTCTTTTTTCAGGAACCTTGATAGTCTCAAACAGTCATTGTTTGGGATGTGAGACATTACATAATTTACGTACGGGTCCATCAATTAACCCCGGTGGGTTTGGAAAAACAAACCAACCCGGAATCCCATCCAAACTAGCGCCGACGGAGAGAATGAAGCCACACAAATGAAATGACACATTCATTTCTTTGTTCTTTCCTCCTCCTCCTCCTCCTCAATTTTCATAGAGCACGCGAATCAAGTCTCTTTATCATCCCCATTATGACCTAAAAATATCCCACATGCCGATATGAGTATCTTTGTTATTATCCGCTTGTACTGAACGTCGTTATATCATGGCAAGAACATTCTATGCCGTTCTCTCGGTGACAAAGTACATGTGATGGTATGCTTACTTGCAAAGCAATTTGTGCTCATCTGATATCTGCAAGTGAACCATGCAGCTAAAATATGCACTATATTCCTGCACAGCACTATCATGTGTATCACATCAAAACTCCTTGCAAGTAGTGGTTGGAGCGGAATTGGAACTGGTAGTCTTTACCGATATCCCCAAATGCTTGTGTAGCTCAGCATTCGTTCATCGAGATATCTCTCTCTGGATTATTATGTGCATGCCATTATAGATGCTTACATTATACACCGGCATTTGATTATACCTTGGGTAGCGTTTCGCCTATAGATGACCTATGTCACTGGGTTAAAACTAAATAAACTTGGACCCTGGAAATACCTCGTATCATGATCATATGATCAGCTTCTTTTCGTCATCCAGTCATGCAGTTCTTTAATTATCTAGCTATTGTAAAACTTCTATCACCACCACTAAGATTCGATATATTGGTTTCGGCAACAAGCATGATTCAATGTTATGATAAAGGCCTTACCTGTATGATATATGCTGCATTGTGATATGATCCCTTTTTTTCATTTGTATATCGAACATCATGTTTGAATGCTTTTGCATCGCCCTGCACGATCTATCGTGCACACATTTTCTTTGGCGATGGGTAACTCTTGTCATATCATTTTATGTTCCGATATCAGCTTAACACATGGCACGTACCATATACTCCTTTGTGATGATGTAGCGTCGTTGGTTGAATAATGGAACATAATGTATCAACATATGGAAGAGATAAGATCAAAACACACATATTGATTGCATGTGAATGTATCAAATACGCCAAGACCACCTGTACATTTTTGACAAAGGCTAAATGACCCAGTATGCGTAGATCGATTACTACTACTATGTGTATGGGGGGTGGTTAGATTTGGTTATCAGCTGTTGCCGTTTGTCAGTTGTGCTTTCTGGTTAATGTCAGGGATAAGTTCATGCAACCCTACATTTCCATGTCGCCAAAGTTGCTCATAGATGGATCAACTTTACAACATTGAATGAAAAAGTAAAATGATACGCAAGGGTAACTCGCTCACTAAGGCTGAATTGTTGGGTTGGAACGAGCATTCGTGCAACCGATGTTGCTTGTCTTAATAAAGCTTTTGTAACCAATTGTACCATCAGTGCTCGTTTATAATTCTCGTGTGAGCAATGATTCGCCGCCCGCCCATGTTCTAGCCATGCTGCTCTCCTTTTTCACTTTGATCCGACCAACTTATAAGAAGGCTCCCTGCATATGCTACGGCAAATGTGAAAGAGACCAATGGGTGATATTCTGGAAATGAACTCTATCACACCATGCAGAGAGTTCTAGGCTTCTTTCTCTGTTATCTTTCTTACTATAGCATCCTGTACCTTTTGTTGCCTTCCAAAAATAAAACGTGTTGTGTGTAACATTTCCCCAGATGTTCTATTCGAGAGGAACACCAGTGCTGGAGGTGCATGCCAAAAAGAAAAATCAACATCGAGACCTTAGCATTATTCATTTGTTTCTCTCCTTTATTGCCTTTCCTTTTTTCATTATAGCTGTTGTTTTTCCAACATGCTTTCGTGTCTATTCCTTATTGCTGTAGCAATCCTCTCATTTCAACAAGTTCTTGCTCAAGTGGGTCCCCACATCTCTGTTCCCGAATACAATGCTACTGTAACACCAGGCGACCACATCACCATTGAATACACATATCAAAACATGGGTACTGGCAACTACACAATTGACGTGGCGTTATGGCAAGATGCTTCCGCCACCCAGCTACTTCAAAATGTCACGACGGATCACGAAATTCCTGGTGGCAACTCGACCGGTTTCCAGCTCAATTTTACGTATACAGGAACTTATGATTGGAACGTGCCTGGTGGATTATCGGTCAAAAGGACTTTTGACAATGGTACAGAAATCGAAGAAGCACCACAGCTTATTTACTTGACGGTGACCTGCGATGCTAGCACCTACTTTTATGAAAATTTGCGCTTACGATCACGTCCCATCATGCTTCACTACAATGCTGCTGGTATCAATCTCCCCAATGTGTTATTATTGGCTCTATCCACAGTATCGGCTGCATTACTCTTCTTCTTTGCCTAATGGTAATCCTATCCCTTGTTCATTTTCCTCTTTCATTCTTTGCTTTGCATCAAACGCTCCTTGCATCGACTCTTCCGTTTATATCCCAAATAGCTTTCATTGGTTAATAACAATAATGTGTAATACCTTTTTTTGTCTCCAACATGACAGATCCGACGTGTTTGGCTTTCGATAGTTCCCACACACAGATATTCTTCAACATGTGATATTACATTGTTTGGGTGGCAAAAGAGAAAAAAGAAGACAATGGTCGATTCTAGCTCGTTTATTGGGGTAATGGACACCGTTGTCGTTTACCAAAAGTGACGACAAGGTTCGTAAGATGGAATACACCGATTGAAACTTAGCAATGAGTGTTTGGACACTGTAGGATAATGTAACACCTGTCATATTCATGGAATCAATGTGCCATTTATGCAACACATTCCTTTGTCTCCTTGTTTACAATGCATCACTTGCATATCCTCCTCCTCCTCGTTTCTTTATTTCCATAGCATGGCTTCAATGACACATCAGAATTGTTGGGATAACAAGTTTGATACAATACTATTACACTATGACTGCATATAATAATGGACTTAAGTCATGATGTGAAGGAAGGTTCTATGGCATAGGTAAAATTTAAAGGGGGGTGGATGTGAAGCACCGTAAAATGCTCATGTGAGCCGGAGATTTACACTTCTCCTTGTCTCGTCTCTTTGCCACTCTTGTTGAAATGAATGACGATCGGCACCCTAATGTGACTCTGCATCCGCAACTTGAACAACGCCATCTAGCATACGCGCCTGATTCAGCTTCTGAAGATGACAATGCCAATGAAAATGGAGCACCTGTTGCACCAGCCGCCATAAACGAAGATCCCCACATGGTACGAGTAACTCGACCAGTACCACCTCGCGACTATGGACCACAACCACCACTATTTAGCATTGAAGAGCTCATGAACCTTGCTTTTCGGTAAGCAACCTTGCTATGGTCAACAAAGGATGCCAAAGCTAACTGACAAAGGCCGGCTGCATTGAATACCCGCATAGCATGTCGCATATGCCGCTACAGAGACGGTCTTGATAAGCTCAATCCACAATATCAGCTCTTGATCGAACATATTCCATCAGGTGACTTGCATCATGTCATGACAGCTCGCAAGAAACGCAAGAGCCAAACCAGCTATTATACAATCACTGGCATTGTTCATGATACACCACAAGGACCAGGTACACCAGTAGAGTTGGGCAAAGTAAGGTAAATGTCATGGAAGAAAAAGGTATAGGAATGTAGAGATATACTGATAACTCTTTGTTTTCTAGGTCCAACTTTTTAGGAACAACATTTGTCATTTATTCGCATGGAAGGAACCCTACAAGAAAAGAGAACGATCCAACAAAGAATGATTTACCTGTGCGAGAAGAATTGGGTGCTGTTCTTTATGTATGTATACTGTCATTCAAGCACACAATATCCTCTTATTTTGCATTTTGAATCGTGTAGGATCCTAATATCCTTGGCTTCAAAGGTCCTCGCAAAATGACAATCCTGATGCATACTCTGACTCGTGATGGTAAACGACCCGAGTTTCGACCTACTTCGGCAAGTGATGATATAGGATAATCGGTTGATGTTTTTAACATGATCCCTATCTAGGAATCCGATTCACTCTTGAACAAGTATCGTGAAGGGGGTGCTCGTGATTTACTAGTTCTTCACAATAAGAGCCCACAATGGAATGAAGGTAAGGACTGTAATTGGGAGAGAATCCATAAGTAAAGGCTGATGGTTTATTGTATACACTGCAGATACACAATCCTTTGTATTGAACTTTAGCGGACGAGTGACACAAGCATCTGTCAAAAACTTTCAGATTGTGCACGACAATGATTGTAAGTGTTATCAGCATATTGAACATTGGAACAAGTGATTAATATCAACTAGTGGATTACATCGTGATGCAGTTTGGAAGAACGGGTCCCGACCACTTTACCATGGATTTCAAGTACCCCATGTGTCTTGTACAAGCATTTGCCATAGCTCTTACTTCATTTGACGCCAAACTTGCATGTGAATAATGAAATTGTTTTATCATCAACATATGACCATAGATGTATTGTTTATGCAGCACATGGACTTGAGTTAATGCGTCGCATCGACTGCAGTATATATCATCACGATATGCATGTACACTTGTATGATGGCTCCTGATATAATACCCCAGGGTCTTTATTCAACGCATGATGACAGGTCCTGACATGATAGTTTGGTAATACGTCATTGAGCTAGTTTGGATCATTGATCACTAGAGAGAATATGTGAGAGAGAGAGAGAGAGTTTAGGCGCAATAGACAAGGAGTCAACATTAGTGTTTATGCATGCTCATTATCGGGCAGATTAATTTTTCGGGAACATGTGGACGGCGTTGGCCGATCTTTTTGGTTGTATGCAAGGGGGTGATGGGTGCAAGAAACGAGAACGCACTGTGTTTTCTTCCTCTAGGTGATGAATCGCCGATTCATACATACATGGAGTGTTGTTGCATATAATGGAAAGCAGCATATTGTTTGTGACAATCACTGCAACTGCGTATAATAACGGAGATGATTTCGTGTTTGGAAGCATATATAGCCCAAGGAGCATTCACTGAATAAAATGGATCGAGATTTGACAAGCGATGACGATCACTTGCCTTATTGCCCTGATGATGTTGACATTATTTGGTTTGTCACTCCTCCTTCTTTTAGGAGCCAACGTGAAAAACATATTGGATAAGAGACGCTCCTGAGTACAAATAGTAGTGTCACGCATATGCCACCAAACACCCATGTAGTATTTGAACCAAGAGGCAAGTAAATTGCAACTTGCCTTGCTAGGATGGAAAAAGATGATCGATTTGGGGCATATTTTCTGACGATGATTTTTTGCATTACGAAAAAAACCCAGATAGTTTGTTTTGAACTTTAAACAACCCAGTGGTGACACAACGTTGTTCTTTGTCAAGAGTAGTACTCTGATAAGGGGAGCGCGTGATTGAGGAATACTACCTTGTGAACAACTAATGCACAGGTGGTGAAAAATACAATAGGGATATTGAAATGAATATATTCATACAAGTGTCTGATGGATCGCGTGCTCCATCACTCCTGTCACGTTAGTGCCTAATTACATGCTCGGAACAAAGCAAACCGGGAAACAACCATATATTGCTGTTTAGTTTAACCAGATATATAGAATTGTGAAAGGGAAAATCTGTACGTATATATACTCTCTATAGATGCCTTACTATAAAAGTGAGATGAGGAAAGGGAGCATGAGCATGTTTCAAAGGGAGTGGTAAGAAAAGGGAAAGGCGGCGGGCTTGGTAAGATAAAAAACCTCCCTCGTGCTTTACTAGATGTGCAGACCACATATGAGATGGTACCACCTGCATGGAGACCCAAGCATTTACCTCCGCTGCGTCATCATACAATAGCAGATGACCATTGTTCTAGATTATATGTACCCCAAATTGATGGATGATGGAGGAACAATGGAAATGAATAATGACACGCATACACAATACCGAGAAAGGAGAATGCCATTATCATGATACGGTCAACAGATGAAACGCACAAGTGGAGAAGCATTGGTTTGATTAAATTAATTCATCTTGTACGTGGATCTTTTTAATAATAGCAGAGACGAATAATACCTGCATGACCATCATCTCTTTGTTTTATGTTTCCTCTAGAAGATCCCGCTTGTTTTGGAACAAAGAATGGTAAGAGGAGATGAGATCGCTCTATCTTTAGCAATTGGAGCAACAATGGGACCAATGGCCAAAAGAGTGAATATGCTCGAGTACAAATGGGTAGGTTAATCACAGTCGGATATCTAACATGTGGTGGCATTCGAGCACTATGCCATGCCTGACAGGTCGGGGAAAGGGCATGAGTGAGCGAATGAAAAAGCTTATTGGATATTGGCGTCTGTGCATTTTGTAGTACAATTACACGACGTGATACAAGAAGAAAGCTCACTTCATTTGGGGCAAGTTCATGTGTTTTACATTCATCATCCTACTTTTTTTTCCCTTGTCTAATTCAAGGTCCTGGATTATCTCTTTCTTTTTTCGCTTCTCTCTTTTTGGTCGTTCATTTCACACCACCCTTTCCATTCCTTTTGTACGATATATCCTTTGGGTGAGTGAAAGGGATCAATATAATATCATTGGCAACGTATACACTAACCCACTTAACAGATACGCGCGCGGTTTCATTTGATCTGCATCAAACACATCATCATCATCACACACACATACACGCATATACGCATACAAAACTCTCTTTCTCCCCGATAAAGAAAGACCTGGTCATCATCACCCCTTTCTTTACCAGGTCGATCAGCATCTTTTTTTCCTTCCTTCTCTTCTTCATTGTGTGTGAATACTCGCTGCCATATTCATCGGTTCGATTTCCGATACTCCTTTCTTTTATCACCATATCAACCATCATCAACACGACACCTTTTCATGTGTATATAACCAGCAACAACATCATTTTGTAAACAATGGCACCTTGTACACCTAACAACACAAAAACATCAACCAAAGAAACAGCTCAAGTGCAAGTAGGTGAGTATCAATTTGGATAATAAGCCAACACGTTGTCCCTTTTTCCACGCTTCTCTTTTTAATTTCTCACATGTCAACCCAATACAGCACTTCGTGTTCGTCCTCTTACATCACAAGATCGTGCCCAACCACGATTCTCCCAATCAACCGAATCGGATGTCGTGCAGATCCACAATGACAGCCTTACGGTCGTACCACATCATAAAAGCTTCTCATTCGATCACGTGTTTGGCACCGACAGCACACAAGAGCAGGTCTTTTCTACTGTAGCATCCAACATGGTAGATCGATTTGTCGATGGTAAGTGTAATCATTTGTTTATATGAAATGATGGTTTTAACATTACGAAATGACATAGGGTACAATGTGACGATCTTAGCATATGTAAGGAACACAAGGCATATGTCCCAAAAAGATTACGATAAGCTCTAACTGTTTTATGGTGGTACAGGGCCAAACTTCATCAGGCAAGACATACACGATGGGCACCGAAATAGGACACGACCAACGTAATCCTGAACATGAAGGTAAATGAGACACATAAACAATATGCATCACAATTATATGTTGACATAAAGCATAGGCATTATCCCAAGAGCTATGACTGCCCTTTTTCATAAGCTCGGTCATGCCAAGAATAAGCGTCCAAATAGTACTATCGTGCCAGCACCATCATCAACAACACAAAGTGGACTTCCGCGGCGACCCATGCAGATAACTCCTAGTAACAACAACACATCACCACCACCTACTCGCTTGCGACCCATGTCAATGACGGTGAATCGACGTGTATCCACTAGTTCATTGAATGATCAACATCGTGATCATGCACAACAACATGATAAAACGTCAAAGTGTACCGTCAAAGTATCATTTGTGGAGATTTATAATGAAGAATTGGTGGATTTATTAAACCCGGCACCGGCATCGGAACGACCACCCGTCACTGTGCGTGAAGACCCCAAGGGCCAAATTTATTGGACTGGTGTTAAGGAGGTACCTGTCGAAAGTACAGATGATGTATTGAGGTAAAACGGGGTATAATGCATAAGGAGGAGAATGTTTTTGCAGAATGACTAATACTAGAATAGATACTTGCAGATGGGAACTCTTAATCGAGCCACTGGGTCAACTGACATGAATGCCAAATCGTCACGATCGCATGCCATCTTTTCAGTAACGCTAAAGCAAGAAAAATGGGTGCCAGCAACATCATCATCCAAAACTACCACCAGTAATACATCATCATCAGGCATACGACAACCACAATCGACTCGATCCACAATGATTGGTAGACGCAGTAGTACAATGAATGTTCGTGCTATGGTGGGCCAAATGGAAAAGCAACAACATGATGATGATAATGGCAAATGGGTCGTTAGCCATTCCAAGTTTCATTTTGTCGATTTAGCTGGTTCTGAACGATTAAAAAGAACAGCAGCACAAGGTGATCGACGAAAAGAAGGCATCAATATCAATGCCGGTTTATTGGCTTTGGGAAACGTTATTTCAGCTTTGGCTGATAGTCATCATGGCTCTTCATCACCTTCCTCCTTGAAACAACGCCCAACACCCCATATTCCTTATCGCGATTCCAAGCTTACACGATTGTTGCAAGATTCATTGGGTGGAAACGCTACAACGCTCATGATTGCTTGTATTAGTCCTGCTGAAGTCAACCTTGTTGAAACAGTCAATACTCTCAAATATGCACATCGAGCTCGCAATATCAAAAATCGTGTTGAACGCAATGAAACTGAAGAATGGCTCACCAATGATAATCCAGAATATTTACGTGGACTTATCAACAAACTTAAAGCCGAAGTACGCCACTTGAAGACACAAGCAGCTGCAAATAATCAAGCATTACCACCATCACCACAATCATTACCAACACCATCAGTTTCAATGGATAATGTTTCAGCAACTACTACTACTACTACAGAAGATAATGCCAATGTGGCAGAGTTGCGCCGACAAATTGCAGACCTGCAGAAGCAAGTAGCCATAGCACGAGAACGCAATCAACACGTGGAAAAGGAGTTGCAGAGAAAACAGGATTTGGATTTTCAACATCTTGTTGAACCTGTTATTGCAGAATATGAGAAATCGGTATCAGCACTCGAATCACAACTTGCTATGGCACGCGCTGCACTTTCACATTCAGATCAAGCACTTGCTGACCAAGAAGCCAAACTTGCACAATATGCATCGTTACATGAGAATGAACAAGAAACCTTATCCGAGCTCAAGGCACGATTAGCCAAATCGACTGAACGTGAACAAACCAACGAGAGTTATATCGCTGAACTCGAAGGCAAGCTAGCTCGTACTGTGGATGAAGCTGTGGAGGATCAGCAAATGTTGACAGATTTGCGCCAAAAACTTGTCAAGTTCAAGGAAATGGACGAAAGCACTGAGCAATACATTAACGATATCGAGACACGATTGGCAAATTCAGAACAAGAACGTGATCGTTTATTGCAGTTATGCAAGGATGCTCAAACCAAGCTTTCCGAACAACAAAGTCAACTTGATACCATCCGAAAGCGATTGTCTACCACTGGCAAAGATGAGGATCAGCAAGCATTGTTAATTGAAGATCTTGCACGCTCAGAAACCCGCTGCCGTGAATTGGAAGGCGAATTGCTTAGATTAAGGGATACATTGCATACTCGTGAAGAACAAGTTGTCCAAGATCAACATTTATTACAAGTTGCTGAAGAACAATCCACACTACCCCAAGAAAAGTCACTGAAGGATGAATTGGCAGTTGAGGAAGCAACTATGGAAATACGTGATCAACTTGCACAAAAGGCAGCTCAGATTGAAATGCTTGAAAAGAAGCTTCTCGAAAGCAGTGGATCGGTAGAATCGCTCAAGGAAGAGACTCAACGAAAGACGATCAAGGTTGAAGAACTTTCAAAGCAGTTAGCTGAGATGCAAGTAGCACATGATGAGTGGATCAAAGTGCGTGAACAGCAACAATTGGAAATGACACGACTTGAAACTTGCTTAAAAGAAGCACGTGTTGCCATGGAAATGTCACAACAAGAGCTGCAAACTATGCAAGCAACACATGCATCGGAGCTGCATAACGCACAGGCCACAGCACATCAAGCATTGACCGATCAAGAGCAGCGATTTCATGCAATGCTTCAACAACGAATGGATGAAACTGAACAAGCTCGACAAGATGCTCAAGTATTGCTTCAAGTACAAGAACGTCAGCAAGGTATCATTGCAACATTGGAAGAAAAGATGCGTGCCATGGATGAGCTTGTGCAGAGTCTACGTCAACAATTGGCAGATCGTGATCGACAAATTGACGAGTTGGAACGTATCAACAATGACAAGACACAAATGGTCAAGGATCTTCAGGATCGTGTGCAACAAGTCCTTTATGAAGTACGCACTGTTGGTCTTGAACGTAATCAGCTTGATGTTGTCATTCAATTTCTTGAAGCTGCGCTACGACAGCAAGATCGTAAAGCTGATAAGGCAATGTTGGCCATTCAAGACCTTCAAATGCATTGTACAAGTCGCACTGATCAAGTTCATGGAAAATCTGATAGCATTGATCAACTTGAGCAAGAGAAAAAGTCATTGGAACGTGCACTTGTTGATATGACTCGTCGTGTAAAGAAGCACGAAGCACTTATTGCCACTTTCCAACAACAACTTCGACTTAGTCAAGAAGCTCTCACTGAACAAGATGAAGCTATGGATAAGATTAAAGTCGAGATTGAGGAAGCAAATCGGATACGCAGTCGTATGGATCAAGTTGAGAAGGCGTTGGACAAGACACGAAGTGAACGAGATACCCTGAACGATGAATTGGCATCTTTCAAGAAGCAGCTTGAAAATGCAGAAGCAGCACTCACTGAAGAAACTCACAAATCGACACGATTACAAAACAGCATCACTGCATTGGAACACACGATGGATATCGAACGATCATTAATAGCAGCCAATGATACAACAGGAATGATGTCCATGTTGCAAGACAAGTGTAAAGCATTGGAAAAGGCTAAAGACGAGCTTATGCAGCAATTACAACATGCGAACACTGCATTGGATGAAACACGACGAGATAAGAATAACACTGTTGCTTCATTGGAATCACTATTGCAAACAACACAAGCACGACTTGACGAAGCTGTTGCCAGTCATGCACAACAATGCAAGCAAATTGAAGCTCTTCAACAACATCAACAACAACAACAACTTGCTACCAATGTAAGAAGGAGACGATTATCGAATGAGAGCCAAGATAGTGGATTACCTGATGAACGACACTTGTCAAGTCTTGCGAAACGAGATCGTGATCATCGAGTGGGTCGATCATCGCATAGCGGCAGCAGTGAGGATCTTTCAGCTAATGCTTCTCGACAGCATGCAAGAATATCAACACATGATCCGACACTCGAATCAATACACAAGTTGCAGACAAGATTTCGAGAAAAATTGACCAGTTCTGAAGGACAAGAAGAGTTGCTTGATAAGTTATTGCAGTTGATGACTGAAAATTCACAATTATCTATTCAAGTCAATGATCTCGAAGGACAATTGGTGACACAACGTAGTCAATCAGCACTTGAGAACAAGAGTCTTGAACTTGAAGTAATGAAGTTATCGGCTGCCAATGAGCGACTGGAACGTGAAATGGAGCAAGCTATGCCTCGTAGTCATAGTAACACATCAATTGCATCAACACGCAGCCCACGAAATTCCATTCTGCTTATGAATGCATCATCTCCACCACAAACACCACGCGTTGGATCACCCAAGGTGTTTGCACGTCAATCATGCACACTTGGCAAATCAGCATCATTCCGTATTGTGCGTGATATTGAACCAAGTCTTTCCACTCCTGCTGCTAGTAAACGAGCATCAGCAACATCTATTCGCCCTACTATGGCACGACCACGTGTACGAGCACAATCCACTGTTTTACCACCACCATCTGCTCCACCAAACAATCCACTTCCTCCTGTGCCAACACGTACTCGTTCTTCTCTTATCATCAATCCAACTGATCCAATTTCACCTTCACCTTCATTTTCTACACCCACTGGTTTACAACGTCAAGATTCAGTAGCTTCGTCCACTATTAGTGAAATGCTCAACAGTGATGGCAACTTTACGACTGAACAATACGAAAAGATTATTCGATCATTGCAACGTCGTGCATTTGCTGCTGATCAAGATATTCGTGCTCATCAAGATGTTATCAGCAAACTTGAGTTCCAACTTACTGGTGCAGAAGATGCAGTGCGTAATGTTCGACGTCAACTGGATACCGCTCATCGAGAAAAACAAACATACATGCTTGAAATTGAAACACTGCGTTCCTCCTCATTACCAGCACACAATGACGTACAACAACCCCGTTCTGCGGATAGTCAAGTCAAGCGTCTACAAGAAGAATTGGCTGCTGAACGTGCTCTCAAGGATAAAGCGGAAAAGGCACGTGTTATTCTCGAAAATCGCATGGATCAGCTTATGACCAAGCGAAACAAGTTCATGTGTTTTTAAAAAGTTCTTTCCTCTCTCTCTGCTCATTCTCTTCCCTTATATATCCATTCATGCATTCATTCACTTCCGATTTGTACAGCTCTCTTCCTCCTCCCCATCTTTTATCTTAGTAACTTAATAACTACAATACAATTTTCAATCTTGTCAGTGTAACAAAGATATCTTGAAGTGTATATTGATTTGGGGAACACTTAAGCCGATAGGATCAGAAAGAATGAAACTCGACAACATGACTCGAGACATCACACAATGAATCCATCGTATGTAAACAAGAAAATCATGCATAGAAAAGGTACATTTATTGCCGATCATTGGGTTACAAACAAGTGTTAAAAGGGAATCATAAGATCAATAGTGTGTTACGAATAAAGCGATGATGATAGTTTACTGTTGAGATTAAAAGCTAAAACAACCTTATCTTTTCGCATGGATCGTGTCCTGGATACTGTGTCAGCCCTCCACGGCAATGTTCATGCCAATAAACACATCACCCAGTACGATCCTCAACAAGATCTCTATCGGTTACAACAACTCTTTAACAGTGGCAAATCGGCTTTAGCTGCTGACCAGTTACATGACGCACATGACGCCATTAATGAGCTTCAGGACCACATTGAAACCAATCTCGTTTCAGCTTGTTTGGCATTGCGCGCTTATATTTGTCAAAGGCAAGGAAATTATCAAGAAGGATTGGATATTGCGGATGAATATATATCAACAAAGAGTCAAGAAGTCGATGGTTACCTACTTTCAGCCAACATGCATCTATTAAGTAATCATCGAGACACAGCACTGAATGTATATCGAAAGGGTTTACAGCACTGTGATAAGCAACATCCACGATATAACGACCTATTGACACTAAAAAATCGACTGGAAGAGGATATAAAACGTCAGAATATGCATATGATCCGCACATTACCTACGGAAGTGATCCATACGATATTATCTTATCTGACACGTGGACAGTTGATCAAGCTAGCATATACTTGCACAGCATGGTACTCACTGGTCATGGATTGGCCTGCTTTATGGCATGAGATTAGTATCGGCACTTATGATCTTGATTATGATGGTGATGATTGCGTACGTTTCCTGGAAAGAGCACCAGCTCAATATGTACGCAAACTCGAATACACTGGGATTGACAACCCTAACCGTACTTCAGGACTTGTATTTGACTTGATTGCGTCCTATAACTGGAATTGCATTGAAGAACTATGTACGTGCATGATGAATAATATAAATAATTCATTACTGACATTGTTGCCATAGGGGTCGAGTGCGTTGATGAACAAGATTTCAAGGTTCACTCACCAATGGCTATCATCCGTAACTGTAAAAACACACTCAAGAGATTGACATTGGCATCTGACCGTGGACAAGTACTCAACGACTGCTTAGAAGAGTGTCCTAATCTCGAATGCCTGATCTATGAAGATTATCAGCACTACACCGAGGATTCCGAAGCTCTAAAGCAAGGCCGTGATCCATTACCAACAGGACCATTTCCACTTCGTCAGTTAACTATTCTATGTGGAGATTCCAATTTGGATATCGTGGAATTGATCAGGCGTTGTCCGCTTCTGGAAAGCTTTCACTTGATCTACGAAGACCCTCATATCGGGAATCAGATTTCCTTTATTGTCGGAACCGTATATGACTATTGCCCTTACTTATACACACTCAGGATCAGTTCAAATACGTCACCCTATAAGATGCCTTGGTATTTACTAAAAGAAGAACATGATATCCATTGGATTTCAGCAAAAAGACAATATGAGATGGGAGATCACTTATTACGCGAGCTCACGTTCAACTCGAATCCTACGCATGTTATTGATAAACTCAGAACTATCATCAACAAAAGCAAGGCTTCACTTGAAAAAATCGACGTTCAGATGAACCAGCGTGGTGGAATGTTGTATCAAGCATTGATATCGAGTCACACTAGCAACCTGAGAGAGTTATGTTGTGCTCCTGTAGGCAACCAGGAAGTATTGACCCAACTCGAAACATTGATCAAGCTATCACCTCGACTACAAAAAGTGGTTGTGCCTGATGGTGCAATATCCGATATGGTCTTATCAGCCCTGGGACAATTATCCAATCTCACTGAATTGCAGTTCTGTGTCGACCAACGAGTGACATACAAAGGTCTTACATCACTTTTCTCACAAACATCATCACTTCAGCATGTTATTATCAAATATGAAAGTCGACTTCAACACCTTCCCATATTTCATGTAATCCAAATATTGGCAGCTTGCCATCCTTTACGAAAGTTGCATTTTACAACCAGCAAAAGCTTTCAACTCACTGAGACACCCATTGAACCATTGATGCGTGAAATACAATCACATCAACCAAGCTTACAGGAACTGTTCTTAGTGGGTTTTGTAGAACCGTTGCAATCATGGTTACGAATATGGTCTAGCTTTAAACAGCTGCGACGACTTGATGTTAAGAGAATATCATTCCAACCTGAGATTCCTTGGTTACGGGTGGAAGAAATGATTGATCAGCACTTGAATATTCCAAATCTACGCATTCGTTGGGATCAAGATCAATATAAAGGGTGTCATACTTATATTCTCAATTCAAAGGGTCGTTATAGTGATAGATGATGGTATTGTAGTAGCTAGCATATACCATAGTGGTTTCATTGCTCATTATAATAATACTTTGCTTACCACATGACAACATTATTTCAGCCAAGTTGCGTGTGAGATGTCGTTTTCATCCATCTCTTTTCTTCCTTTGTTTCTTCCTCTTCCCAACTCTTTCGCTCTCTCTCTTTTTCTTACTCACTCACTTTTCCTTCTATTAACATGAAAAGTGTGGAAGATCTCTTGAAGTGAATAAGATCAAGTATCACTGAGACAAGATCTGCACTGCTTGTTTGGAAAGCTTCAACTTCTAGTGCCAAAAAATCGCATAGATCTGCGTAGAACCAAGACAAGTTCATATGTCTTAAAGGTGCTTCTTCTCTGCTCATTTCCCTTCCCTTATATATCCACACATTCACATTCGATTGTACAGCTCTCTTCTTTCCGGTATTTTATATTAACAACGTGATAACAACAGTACTTTTTCATTTTCTTGTGTAACAGAAAAGATGTCATGCATGATCTACCCTATGTTGGTTGCTTTAGGATTGAACACACGCCAAAATGATGTTTACCATATGAAGTTATCCTAGTTTTATTGTATGTTTTAATACGAAGAGAACCATAGCTACTTTATATATTTCAAGCATAAGTGATATATATATATATATATACATTCATCATTGTAATGATCAATAACGTCGCTTAAAAGTCAATTCGAGATCCTTGGGTTTGATGATGGCAAGTCCCATAGTCTGAAGTCTTTCCTTGTGAATGGAATCCTCAGGTAGATACCACTCGTACTTCCTCACTATTGCACATGCATACACAATAAGCTCAAAGCCAGTCATCATTCACTCTTAGGCATAATATAACTTACATAACATGGGTAAAAACACGCGCTGCTCCACAAGACTAAAGTTGAGCCCTACGCATTGTCTACTGCCATTGGAAAAAGGAAGCCATGCCATGCCTGAGCCAGCTAACTCTTCGGCTTCACCACCAGGTTTAAATCTTTCCGGCTTGAATGTTTCAGGATCTTTCCAAACAGTTGGGTTGTGTTGTATCTCATAAAGATCCAGGATAGTGCGTGTTCCCTTTGGAATAAAAGTGCCACAAAGCTCAGTGTCTTGGCTTGCTTCTCTAACCGGAATCGTGGCCACAGGTGGATTCATACGTAAAGTCTATATATAATGATATCATCAGCTTTGTGATCCATGTACTGTACATCATCATGCTATTATGACAGGTCTATAACGAAGCATACCTCTTTGATAACCATGTTAATGTATGGCAATTGGCGTGTTTGTTCAAGCGTAGGAAGGACATCTTCAGGATCATCACCCAAAACGCTAATAGCTTCTTCTCTCGCCTTACGTTGGATGTCCTAAAGTAATACATGTAATGTTAGTCAATGTTAAGTTTTACTTGATTTCCTTATGATACTTGCAGGATTGACGGCCAAATAATATGCTGTATATGCTAGAGCAAGTGCTGTTGTGTCATGGCCAGCAATGAAGAAGACAAGTAGATTGTTCTTTGAATAACAAACATGGTTCAGCAAGTGGATGAATAAACTACAATGAGAGATATACCTGTAGTTCTTCATTGGTCATAGATCCTTCGCCATTGTTTTCAGCTTCAATCATTAAAGTGAGAAGATCACGTTCGGCTTCTGGAACTTTGGTAGCCTGATGCCTGAGGAGCTCACGCTTGTGGGTGATGATTTGGCTCATTTTGTCAAGAAAGGTATCCATTTCACGATGGAGTCGCTTTCGAGAAGGGAAAAGGAAACGATAGCGCATATCGAGATTGGGGAAAGCAATAAACCACGGATTGAATGTAGCTTCGATCAAGCTCTGGTAACGAACCACCCATTCAGTTTCTGGATTTTCAATGGCACCGAAATCAAAGTCTATGATAGGATTTTCAGTGAGTCATTACTGCTGTGTATCACAGTGGATGTAAAGCATTTACATACCAAAGCTAGCCAAGCCAATGACATCGAGAGTGAATCGCTCAAGTAACTTGTGAAAATTGAATTGTTCACCATCCATGCTCTCCATTTTCTTGAGCGTCTTTTGAGTAAGTTTTCCGAATAGTTCAATGGGCATGGCACGGTGGAACGCTGGATTGGCAACCTATGTGATGCCATGATCAACATGGAATGCAACAAGCAACTATGGTAACATCATAACACATACCTTACGCTGTGCTTTCCATTCTTCACCATTGAGCATCACGATGTTCCTCTTGAAGACAAATTTGCCGAAAAGTGTATCGCTCCTCTCAGTCACCAGATCAGCTTTAGGAAAGATATCTGTAATACATGCATTAGTACACTATACAGCTATATACCATACGTTGTTATGTACCCGTCTTGAGCAGAAATCGCTTAGCTGCCTCGGGGCGTGCAATATGCACGGTCCATCCAAGATAATCAAATCGCTATTTGAATCACATGAGTAAGTGGGGTGTATCGTACATAAGGCAGCTTCTTGAATGATGTCTCACCAAGTATACGCCATTGTCTATGTTCATGGCTTGTGGTAAGACAACATTTTTGGCAATGTCATTCAATTGTCTTCGTCGTAAAAAGGCGTTCAGATAAGTGAAAAACCCCATAGATGGTATATGTCGAAGGTTTGCAGGTGGTGTGACAACTTTGTAAACTGTGTAGAGGGCAACCAATGCAACAGCGGCAGAAATTGACAATTTTTGTTGCCGACCACTCATGACTGGAGCATGCGCCACGACATGTTGGGATAAAGTATTGTATATAACTTGAAGTCGATCCATGTATATTATATTGTTCATGATGTATAGAGAGTGCATATCAACTTGCGTGGTTTTATATTTTGTTGATCTATCGGGTCGCATATGACCGGACCTCCGAAAATTCGTTTTTGACACATCCCATTCCGATTTTCCCGGTCATCCATTTGTGAATGAACTACTTTTTGTGGTATAGTACCCTCCTCCAGCTATATGTTCGAAATAATATTCGGGGACTTGATACAATGATTCATAGTCTTTCCTTAGTTCGTTCCTCGGATGCAATAAAGTGGTTGATTATAGCACCCAAAAACGTCGACTGGTATCACCACATGACATCAAGACACATTTGAAATGAGGCGCGGTGAGTACTTGTTATGGATAGTGTTACACGATGCTGATCCGTACGTGGTCAATCCATAGCGTGAGTCAAGCGGAACCGATCTGCGATTTACATAATCCCTTATTCTCCACTTTTTAAAAGTCCCGTGCTCATACTTGTGGGCAGTCAATAAGCACCATCCTGCTATTGCCGTGATGACGCGATAGTTATATTTAATATACACTTCCACTACATTCATACATCTCACAAGTTTGCCTTGAGCATTAAACATATTGGTGCATAAATTAGGAAATCCAATGTCCAAATTCGAACAGGTGTCAGCATGACTTGAAACAATCACATAATGGATCCACCGTGCCATAAACATTGCTCTTAGAAAAGGTATCTTCATTGCTTATAATTTAATTGCAAGCATTAAGGGAGACTATGGGATATAGTTTATCAAGAGTGTATTACGAACAAAGCGATGATTCATTGTCTATGATAGTTTACTATTGAGATTAAAAGCTAAATACCTTCTTCCGCAATGAACCGTAACTTCGATACCGCGCCAGCCCTCCTTGACAATGTTCATGCCAACCAACACATCGCCCAATACGATCCTCAACATGATCTCTATCGGTTACAACAGCTCTTCAACAGTGGCAAGTCGGCTTTAGCTGCTGATCAGTTACACGACGCACATGACGCCTTTAATGAGCTCCAGGACCACATTGAAACTAATCTTGTTTCAGCTTGTTTGGCATTGCGCGCTTATATTTGTCAAAGGCAAGGAAATTATCAAGAAGGATTGAATATTGCGGATGAATATATATCGAAAAAGAGCCAAGAAGTTGACGGTTACCTACTTTCAGCCAACATGCATCTATTAAGCAATCATCGACAAGCAGCACTGGATGTATGTCAAAGGGGTCTACAGCACTGTGATAAGCAATATCCACGATATAACGACCTATTGACACTAAAAAATCGACTGGAAGAGGATATAAAACGTCAGAATATGCATATGATCCGCACATTACCTACGGAAGTGATCCATACGATATTATCTTATCTGACACGTGGACAGTTGATCGAGCTCGCATATACTTGTACGGCATGGTACTCACTGGTCATGGATTGGCCTGCTTTATGGCATGAGATTAGTATCGGTACTTATGATCTTGTTCATCAATACGATGCATGCATACGTTTCCTCGGAAGAGCACCGGCTCAATATGTACGCAAGCTCGAATACTTTGGGTCGGAAAGTCCTAACCATTCGACACAAGTTGTATATGATTTGATTGCATCTTATAACTGGAATTGCATTGAAGAGCTAGGTATGAGCATGATGGAAGATATAAAGGAATGATACAGACTCTCTAACATTGTTGTCATAGTGTTTGGGCGCACTGATGTTGAAGTTCACATGTTTTACTCGCCTATGGCTATCATTCGCAACTGTAAAAACACACTCAAAAGATTGTCATTGGAATTTGAGCGTGGACAAGTACTTAACGGCTGCTTAGAGGAGTGCCCCAATCTCGAATGCCTAACATATGAAGATTATCAAGAAAGTGACGAGGACTTTGATGCTCTTGAGGAAGAACGTGATCCATTACCACCAGGACCATTTCCTCTTCGTCAGCTAATCATTCGATGCGAGGACACCAATTTGGATATCGTTGAATTGATTAAACGTTGTCCACTTCTCGAAAGCTTTCATTTACTCTACGAAGATCGACATATCGAGGATCAATTTCCATCCATTATCGAAATGCTATATGAACATTGTCCTTATTTACGCACACTCGAGATCAGCACAGAAGTATCTGCCCGTGAGATCCCTTGGATTTCAGCAAAAAGACAACATGGTATGGGGAATCACTTATTACGCGAGCTCAAGTTCAACTCGAATCCTACGCATGTTATTGATAAACTCAGAACTATTATCGATAAAAGCAAGGCTTCACTTGGAAAGCTCGACGTTCAGATGAATCATCGTGGTGGAATGTTGTATCAAGCATTGATATCAAGTCAAACTAGTAACCTGAGAGAGTTATGGTGTGCTCCTGTAGGCGACCAGGAAGTATTAACCCAACTCGAAACATTGATCAAGCTATCACCTCGACTGAATAAAGTGGTTGTTCCTGCTGGTGCAATGTCGGATATGGTCTTATCAGCCCTGGGACAACTATCCAATCTCACTGAATTGCAATTTCGTGTCGACCAACAAGTGACATACAAAGGTCTCACATCACTATTCTCACAAACATCATCACTCCAGTATGTTATTATCGAATACGGTGAGCAACATCCACACCTGCTCCTATTTGAAGTAATCCAAGCATTGGCAGCTTGTCGTCCTTTACGAAAACTACGGTTTACATCCAGCGCATGGCTTCAACTCACTCACACACCCATCGGATCGTTAATGCATGAAATACAATCACATCAATCAAGCTTAGAGGAACTTACCGTGAAGAGTTTTGGCGGTCTCGAGGAGCCATTTCTACTACCATGGTCTGGATTTAAGCAGCTTCGACAACTTGAAATCGACTGTAGATACCAATCCAATGTTCGTTGGCCACACGTTCAAGAAGTGCTTGATCAGCAATTGAATATTCCAAATCTACGCATCCGTTGGGATCAAAGTATAGGGTGTCGTACTTATACTCTCAATGCGGAAGGTCGTTGTAGTGATAGATGATGATATTGTACTAGCTAGCATATACCATAGTGGTTTCATTACTCATTATAATAATACTTTGCTTATCACATGACGACATTGTCTCAGTCAAATTGCATGTGAGATGTCATTTTCTTTTCACTCTTTGTTTCTTTTCCTTCTCAGCGTTTTCTCTCTCTCTTTCTCACTCATCCACTCGCATTCCCTTCTACGTATCAATATGGAAAGCATCGAAGATCTCTTGAAGCAAATACGATCAAGTCTCACTGAAACGAGATCTGCACTCCTCGATTGGAAAGCAAGTTATCTAGCTCTATCCTCCATCGCCAATGGTTTAGATTTTCAAGCCAAAGCTCAAAACAATCCAATCATCAATGGTTTTATCAACAAATACAAGAATCATATTGATGCTTATCTTCAAAAGACAAAGGATGACATTGAACAAGCTGAGATGATCATGAAAGATGAATGGAATATGCTCGAAAGCGCAGAGCAAGGCTCTAGTAGTGATACAGTGATTGATTGTTGGTGCGAGTCCAAAACAAAGTAAGTAGTTGGAATAATGACGAAAGGAATATGAATTAAGATATCAATTACCATTTTGAAGGTTGGTATGTGATGATATGACGGAGGATCTAAACATAATCATCCAAGGGCTACAAGATTGCTTTCTTATGGATCGAGGCAAGTATTTAATGATTGATGACATGACATCATGCTCACAGTTATCATCAGCAGCAGTTGACAAGAAAGAGCAAATCACGAAGATAACTAGTGTTGATGTGGATAATACATAAAAAGATTAACAATGGCTGTACACAATGAAAACGCGTGGAGTCTAAAACCAACGCGAAGGACGCGCGACCTGAGCTACATTTTTGACAGTGTTCCTTTTCTTTACATATCTCACTCACACACCAACACATATACACACACACTCTCTTTATGAACCACAATTATACCAAACCCAACAAGCCAGTGGGTCATCGGAATAGTTTATTCAACTACTTTCAGAAAGTGACCAAGGATAATGACGAGCAACCATCACCGAGTACACCAAAGCCAACAGCCACACCACCTGCTAGTAATGCAAAGACCATTGTCGATTTGACCGAGGATGACGATCTCATAATGCTTGACGAAAAACCAAAAGCAGCAACGATAACTCTTGGCCGTAGCAATAGCCATATGAAGAAACAGCAAAGCAACCATGGTGAATACGATAAGCAAAGTTTTGCTGGCAGTGGCATGCTAAAGAGTATATCGACCACGCCATCATCAACAGTGAATACAAACTACAAAGGGAAGCCAAAGTTCTCTAGTCTTTCAGCTCGCAACGATCCATTATATCCATCATCGACAACTACTCACAACAATCGAGTAACACCTCATAAACGTACAGCACCCATATCACGTGCTTCAGGTCTCAGTTTAACTCAACACGATCAAACATCACAATCCAGTTGGTCGGTCGGTGCATGGAAAGCTACAGCTACCAACAATGCTACTCCATTCAAATCAGATTATAACAGTCAAAAACGACCTCGTCTTACTATGGATCACTTGGATTATTCAAAACGACGCCGCGAATTACCCACATCCTTTGATCAATTACGATCGAAACACTTATCTAACGGAAAAGACTCGATGCGCATGGCTGATTTCGCTACAAATTCTTATCCAAAGACATCTTATTCTTCATCGTCACGATCATCATCATCATCCCCCTCTCCAAGAAACACCACACCTTCCACAAGACCATCCAGTGCCAGCAATTACTCAGCACCCAAATTATCTCCTGAGCAACAGCATGTTTTCGATATTGTGGTCAATGGCAAACAAAGTGTGTTTTTCACTGGTTCCGCTGGTAAGCATGAATGGATGAACGGATTGACAAGTTTTCTTTTTAACATGAATAAACTAGGTACGGGTAAATCAGTTTTGTTACGAGGTAAATCAAAAATGTCACGAGAGAAAAACAATGTAGCTCATCCATGTTTTCTTATTAGCTATCATTGAAAAGCTTCGATCCATTTATGGAACGGGTGTGGCTGTTACAGCATCAACAGGCATTGCTGCATGTAACATTTCAGGATGTACTTTACACAGGTATGAATCAATGCACCCATGTGCAAGGAGAATTACTCATGATCGAATGTTCAAGTTTTTCAGGCATTGGATTAGGAAAGGAGGATGCACAAGTTTTGGCTGAAAAGGTCATGACCAACAAGAAGAAAAAGGAAAATTGGATCAACACAAGAGTATTAATCATTGATGAAAGTAAGTTTGTTTCATCGTATGATGAATGCCTATCTCATTATTACGTAGTTTCTATGGTGGATGGACAACTCTTTGACAAGATTGAATATGTTGCTCGTGCAATACGTGAAAACAGTGCACCATTTGGTGGTCTTCAGGTAACATCAAGATACATGTATGCAAATGTGTTTATTCACTCATATTTCTTAGGTGGTCATTACGGGTGATTTCTTTCAATTACCACCAGTGAGTGGCAAGGGCAGTGCACCATCACGTTTTGCATTCGAAGCCAATACATGGAACTCGGTAGTCAAGCGCACCATCATGTTGAAGCAAGTGTTTCGACAAAAGGATGAGAGTAAGTACGATTTGTATGTCATATGCATGTTACTCATGATGATTTTAGCTTTTGTCAAGATTCTGAATGAAATGCGAGTTGGCAAATTATCATCTGAAGCGATTGCAACCTTCCGATCTCTTGCACGTGTACCCGAATCCCATTCCAAGCTCAAGCCTACAGAACTTTATCCATTGAGAGAAAGTGTGAATTCAGCCAATCGAACGCGTCTTGAAAGTTTACCTGGTCAATCCATGTTATTCAAATCTCGTGACTATGGCAGAATCAATGCGGATCAATTCATGGCTCCCGATGTGCTTCATCTTAAAATCAATGCTCAAGTCATGCTTCTGAAAAATATGGATCAAACCTTGGTCAATGGATCCATGGGTATCGTCAAAGGGTTTGCTGGTGAAGGCAAATATACCGATCCCAAAAAGTTGCTTCGTTATTTACAACCCATCAAGTATTCTGGTCTACAAGAAGAAGAACCTGATGTCGAATCCATGATGCGTCGAAAATTGCCTGTCATTGAATTTATGAATGGTCGTACATTAATAGTGGATAATGAGACATGGTCTATTGAAATGCCAAGTAAGAGACAATGACAAATAGGGGGAAAAGGGAATGATTGTATTGACTCATTCTTGAAAATAGATGGTGAAGTGGTAGCTTCCAGAACCCAACTTCCATTGATGCTTGCATGGGCCATGTCTATACACAAGAGTCAAGGACAAACTTTGGATAGTGTCAAGGTTGATTTAGGCAAGGCATTTGAAAAAGGACAGGCTTATGTGGCACTCTCCCGTGCAACATCACTCGAATCATTGCAAATCATCAACTTCAATCCATCCGTGGTCATGTGCCACCCCAGAGTCACCCAATTTTACAAACGCATTGAAAGCATCGCATAGTATCCCAATCTCGCTCTTATTTCATACAAGAATACACATTTTCCCATACAGCTAGTTTCTGCTTCTCTAGTACTAGTTGACTCTTGGCATATTCCCGAATAGCATGAATCATATCTGAAGCAAGCTGCGGCTTGTACCGATATTCCAAATCTCGATCATAGTTGCCATCAATTCGTTCATATTTTTGCAATGCATTTTGCTCTATGCGTCGTGCCTATCATCATTTCATCAGCCCATGTGTGTGTGTTTAAAAGAGAATGTTCGTCCTACCTCTTCCAATTCTGCAATAGCATCACTTGCTCTTTCTCTATCAATGCTTGAGGAGGATTTGAGTCGTTCCACATTACGTAAACTTGATTCTGTTCGTTTTCGACTGATGAAATAATCCGAGAGTACAGAAAGGCGCCGTTCCATGATAGTTTGTGCGTTTTCAGCATTGCTGATCTGGTAAGTAATTTCATCCCCAAGGGTATCCGTTGCAGCCATATCCTGAAAGAAAATACATGTTATCCACTTTGTGACACATGACCAATCCTACTTGCCTGCAACAATTCAAGATGATGTACTTGCTGACACCCACGCGCAATGTTCTTGTATAGTCTAAAATGATATTTCAGAACATAAAAGAAGGGCAAGGAAGGGCGCCACCTTACATGAATAATTCAGGATCACGTTCTATGCCACCATAAGCAACCCATGCCGATGCCAAGTCGCTCCATACACTAGTGTTGCCTCGGGATGCCCATGCCGTTTCAAGTTGCACCAAACACATCCGAAATGTATGAATGTGGTCGTTCAAGTGCCAAAACTCTGGTTCGAGATCATCGTGATTGATGGATGTTCTTCTTTTATGACGTTTCACTTTTTTTCTTCTCTGGGGTCGAAACTATAGTATGGAAAGATAGTATTAGCTCATCATTGCTACATTTCTTTTTATCAACTACACTTGCATTGAAGAAGCCAAGAAAGGAAAATAAAAGGGGATAATGACTTAGCTTACCTACCCCAACTTCACTCTCTACAAATTCACGTAGTCCTTCACTTTGTTGTACTCGCTCATGATCAGCTATGCGGTCGAGCCAATGTTGTACTTTGATATCGGGTGTTGGCAACCATTCTCCTTGTTGCTGGTACCACCAGTAACGACTCAGCAACCGACCCTGACGATCGTACCTCGGCCGAGGACACGGAGGCAACACTGGTATATAGGCATCATCCAATGTAGCCAATAAATGGTCATGTAACCGTTCCAATTCACTATAATATCGAGGAATGCGTCGTGCCTTGTGCTTGTACTTTGTTAATGTAGTCTATACTTTCTGGGTCAATTATGCGATCCGACTGCCATGGAAACGACTTACAGAAGTTTCAATCCAAAAGACGGGATCTTTGCGATTATAGTCAACAGTCGTAATATTGAATATCAAGGGTTTATCATGTTGTTCATGGTTGGGATAGTCCATAGTGTGAGTGTGTCCGTGTGGATAACAAGTGTCTCGAGAGTAGTAAAAAACAGGTTGCTTGCTGCTGCTGCTGCAACCAAACAGCTAAGCGATACAAGAGAATAATGCAGATAGAGAAAAAAAGAAGCGGTGTTTTCCCGCATTCCATCGTGTCCACATGTTTTATTCTTTCTCATCTCCTTTGGATATTGCTTCCGGTATCACGAGATAGTAAAAGTCATCATCAATCCATTAATAAAGCTGCCATCATTTATCATCGATGGGATATTGACAACAGAAATGATGGGAGCATTTGCTGCTTCCAAACCAATCACCTTGACGGTGATAAGAGAAAGGGGTCAAAAACTCTCATAAGCTATGGATTCTTCTCATCATTCATTATCGAGTGGATGCATGCATGGAAGCTCAACTGAGTTTAATGACAATGACACCTTGCATTGCATCCAACCCGGGTACCATTAACAAAGAAACTATAGGGGGTTAAAGATTCTTTCCAAGGTAGGCTACTTGTCAGCAATGCTATTACAGAGACTAAGCCATTGCTTGATCCTTTGGTCGTCATTGCACACTCTCTATAATTTATAATGACGACATGTATCCTTATAATGAAGCCAGATGTGCTTGTGTGCTATGATAGTTATATTATGTAGTTAGGTATCCTATAATAAATGCCACTCCAGGACTTATATAACCGATCGGGAATCTTTACTAAAGCTAACGACGATAACGCACGGACCACGTATCGTCAGTATTTGTATAAGAAAATAGCACACACAAAAGAAATCCACTAGACACATTATTGAATGACTACCAAACAAGACAATAAATAATCGACATGAATGCAAGCAAAACATTGTTACAAACTTGTTGAGCATGTGGATGTGATATAAACTTAAATATCAGTTACGAGAAAGGGAAAAGAAAAAAAGAAGGGAATGAACACAATGAGTAGGGAATACGAGAATTGAGGGGGAAAACTAGTTTTAACCAAGCATATCTTGTCCTTGATCTTCTAATCCATGCACACCAAAGTCGATAATCTCAAAGGATGTCACATTATTCCTAAGATCATAATCCAAACATCAGCAATGGGATGCCAACATCCATTTTCGAATCAACTCCTCTTACCTGTGAACAGCAGCAACACATCGACGTTTATCGAAAGCCACACGCCATACACCATCAACACCTGTGATAAGATCTCGAATCAAGCGACCTGTTTTGATATCCCACATTTTGACACCGCCTTCTGAGCCTGAAATGACTGTGTCTTCATTATGCTGAAAGCAAGTAATGGCACCACGATGACCCCAGAGGACTTGACGACATGTACCGGTTTCGGGACACCATATACGTAATGTGGAATCGGCTGCTGCAGATACAAGGTAATTGGGAGTGATACCCAATAAGCCCACCAGGATCGAATGGCCATCCAAGACACGCAAGCAATGACCTTGTTCCATATCCCAAATACGCACAGTACTATCCATACTGCCACTCATGCATCGTTGTCGTTCAGGATCAATCACCACGGAATATACTTTTTGCACGTGACCGCCCATACGATGGATCATGCGACCTTGTTGGATATCCCAAACGCGAACGGTGCAATCATAGCTTCCACTCACAAGCTTATTCCCATGGGCTGCCAAGGCTCTTACGGATTGTCCATGGCCTATCAATGTATGAACAAACCACCGATTGTTACCGGTGCCATGGAATGTTTCATTGCTGGTGCTATTGTGTTCCACATCAGGTAATCGCCACACACGTAAGGTTGAATCGCGTGATCCTGTCACAATCAGGGGTATACTTGGTTCCATACGACCATTGACCAGTGTGGGTTGAATGATTTGCAAGCAGCGTACTGTGGATGAGTGGCCATGAAATACATGGGTGCATTGTCCTTTGCGTATATCCCATACACGTACAGTACGATCAGTGGATCCGCTCACTAATGTGTTGTTGTAGTACTGCAATGCCCATACACCACCATCATGACCTGATAATGTATGCAAACGACGCCCTGTTCGTGTGTCGTAAATGTTGATGGTGTGATCATCTGCACCCGTAATAATCTTGTCATCGTCAAATTGTAAACATGTCACTACGGTATTGATAGGTGGTCCTTGAAATGTGGTCCGTTTATATCTTCCTTTACGCCAGTTTTGTTTTAGGGTATATTGCTGTCGATACAATTCCTTGTATGGATTAGGTGTTGGTGTAGGTCGTCGTCGTGATGATGATTTGTTAAAGTCGAAATCAATCTCCATTCTTGATGTGGTGCTGCTATTACTGCCATGGAGTGGATAACAATCAGCTCCATACCACGCTTGACGCCATTGGATATGTGCATTGGCATGATGCTCATCCTCATTCTGATCCTCTTCTTGTTGCTGTTGTTGTTCTTGTTGTTGTTGTTGTTCTTGTTCTTGTTCTCCGGTATCCATGGGATGTTCATTGTAACCAAGATCGCTATCCAAAACAGATCCAAACGAGCAGGTATCATCATCATCTTCTTCTTCTTCTTCTTCCACCGAATCATAATCGAAACCATCCTTGTCCAATAATCGTTTCCAAGTGTTGGCATCGGAATCAATGATAGAACGCCATTTACGACTAACAGTAACAGCTCTGCAAAGTGTCAAGACATCCAAATGACTAATGACATTCAAGGCAAGTTCCAAAGGCAATGAAGCCAAAAAGTCGCGTTTGAGTGCAGGGACAATCATGGAATTGACGAATTGTAGCGTACTGGTAGATGATCGTTTTAAGAGTTGAAACATGATATAACTTTTCATATTGAGCGATAAAGTATCATAAGCATGAATCATGTCTGGCAATTGTCGTAATATATCTGTTGTGTTGGTGTATTCATCGTCTTCATGGTGAGAAGGAGAAGGCATTGCATAAGGATCGATATGATAATAGGTGCTGTTGTCATGTAATAACAAGTCCAATTTCGCTCGCTTATGGTTATATCCATCTTCAGTAGTAGAGGATGACGCGGTATCAATGTTGGGAACTGTGTGCAACATGGAGGAGGATGAATTTCGCCGCTTGGTGGTATAAGCCTATCATTGTATTAGACACCATCCCTATCCCAGCTGACTTGTACATGCGCACGCATAAAAAATCCTAAACCAGGCACTCCACCCCCACCCATCCTATCCATCACTAGGTTATAGCTCACCTTGTTATGGCGGAATGGTTTAAGACTAGGCGGTGTCATTGCTGAAGATAATGGATATCGACTATGAGCTCGAGTGACCAACGTGGTTGTATTGGATTCGGTCACGGGAGGAGTAAGCGACATTAGGGATGTGGCTGCTGTAAAGGGGTTGGAATTGGATGGCAGTGGTGAATGCTGGGAAGTAGGTGAATTCGATTGCATTGTGGAATCCAAAGTGATATGTACAGAATAAATGACTCAAGATGCTGGAGGACAATAAGAGAAAGAGAGAGAAACAAAACAGGCCAAGTACGAGATCAGTGTACAGCGTGCAAGTCAATGATAAACAAGAGTGGAATAAACAATTCCCACTGCATCCACCGTCAGCGGGTAATGACCAAGAACCAAGCAAGAAAGAAGCTTCAAGCTGTGTAAGAAAGTGAAAAGAACAAGAGGAGAATGAGAAAGAGCGAGCGAGAGAGTAGAGAGAAAGATACGAAAAGAAGCACAAGCACGCACACACACACAAAAGGAAGGGGCTTGGAACGCGGGTACTTGAGCCGATCTTGCCTATCAGCGCCTATGGTGGTACACTGAGATCCATGACATCTCAGCAACAACTACCATCTGTCAAAACACCTTTCTCCATAGCAGCATACCTAGTATTGTCTTGCATGATCATATATAGTGTATATTCCTTATCCCTGTTTACTATAACACAGCATGATTCGATTCAGTTACATTTATATCATCTGCTGTTCTAAATACAATCATTATGTATCATCACGAAGCGCGCTCTTATTCATGTCACACATTCATTGCTTGAATGGAATTCAAAACATGGCAATGATCTCAACGACGTTTGGATCTTATATCCAAAATGAAGCTTGTCATTTCATCCTCATTATTAATACAAGTGTTTGTATTCAATATGGTTCATCTTTATACATTATATTGTTGTCACGACACATTAGGATGGCTTCTAGTAGGACATCTCCAAAGTCCCCTCATCATCGGATTCAAGTATTGCTAAACTCCCTTACAACGAGGTGTATCTGAGAGGAAGGGAATCGGAAATAAGATCAATCTACTCTTTTACTATTGCAGCGTTGCTTTTGAATTGCTGCTTGAATGAGTGGATGAATGAGTGATCATCTAGAGAGAATCGATTGGGGTAAGGGGACATCAAGCATGATATACAGTATGCATGACCTTGTGTCACGTCAACATGCTGTGATTGATGGTTTTCTCTTTGCTGTATGCATGCTCCTCCTCTAATCAGTATAGCTGTTGGTGGAATTATTACAACCAGGAATAAATGTACTTGATTGTGAAAGAGGAGGATAAGGACTTGATAGTCCAGCAATGAGTGTTGATCTTTCCGTTTTTATTGAACAATATCATAGATTATCATTTTTTTTGAAAAACAAACAAATGACAATGAATAGTTGAATATTCATTATTCAATAATGTGCATGGTGTGTGTCACCTTAAGGTGCTATATCAGGTTATCGGGAGATGGAATCATCGGCATGGCCCGCACACAAAAGTAACTCAGGGCTCCTACTCTTATCTTGTTTTCCTTGGGTAGTAAAGCTCAGGCATACACGCTTACTGACACACACACGTACTCGAGCATCCTATTCTTCAAGTCTTTCCACTTGACCCCCTGTTGTGAACAATGAGCCATCGTTACTTTTGTCATGCCTGTCAAGCTTATCAGCAAGTAGTCATGACCACAGCACCAACATGTTCAGTTTGTCATTCTCAGTTTATTGAACAAGTGAGCCAATTGACTCGTGTTGGCAACACCATGTTGACACTTTTTATATCAGGTGGCATCACACGAAGCAACAACCCACAATGTCGACATTGACAACGAATTGAGTGAACGTTTCAATCGTACTACGCTCGGTGAAGGGTGTCATTCTCATGCCAACTCACAGCATACAAGTGATACTCATAGTGATATTGTCACGGATGATCAAGATGAAGATTATGAAGATATTGACAGTGACGATGATTATGAGGATGACGACTATGATGAACAAGATGAAATATCAGCTTTTATTGAGAGTCATCGGCATGAATCTCGGTATCATCATCATTACTATGATCAGGATGAATGGGATTACGATATTGATCAATACTATGATGAAATCCTTGACTACAATCCTTCAAGTGACTATTACGATGGCATGGACGAATTCACTTCACCTTGGTCCAGGCAAGTAGAATTATCATTCTCCCCCACCCCAATCAAAGAGATCATGACTGTATTCATATGGATGAGATATATTATAGCTATTACGCGAATCCTTCAAATCTAACTGAAAGCAATCACACTTGGGAAAACTTTCTACGTGCCATGTTTTGGCAAAATGAAGAGTACGTACATAACTGATACTCGCTTACTTTTCAATATCAACTTGTTTTATTATATAGCCAGGATCGACCTACACCTGCAATGCAAAGTGATATTGATCAATTGGAGAAGCGACAATTCAAGGAAGGAGATGCAGGTAAACCTGGTGACATAGAATAGACCTTGGAAACTAATTGAATTTATTTAACAGAAGCCGATATTGAATGCAGTATCTGTCAAGAAAACTTTGGCGTCAACAATGAAATCATGATACTGCCATGCAAGCATGAATATCATGGATCATGTATCCGACGATGGCTTCAAATCAGTGCAACCTGCCCAATGTGGTAAGTGGGATCAATAAGTGTCGTTCTATGCATATGATTAAAGCAAGAATGTAATGTAGTCGATGTACTATTATATCTCAAGAAGAAATCCAACGACGACGACGACAAGAACCACAAGTGACTTCTCATCCCAACAGCTTAGGGGGACGCACGTTTACTCTTACTTCAGCCGATCAGCGTCATGCAATTGGTATCATGGTAGCCGATGTGAACTCTTTACCCCACCCGCCCTATCTTGGAGAAGACTTTGATTATTATGACGATTATGACGACTTAGAGGATGAATATGATGATGAATATTATGATTCAGAAGATGAATGGGATCAAGCGGATCAACAAGAGCCGATATCTCAAGAATGGAGACATCATCATACGCATGGACCACTCTTTATATGTCCCCATGGACACCTTATTTCCGGTTTCAATCGACTACGAAGAGCACCTATTGAAACTGCTCAGAGCACTCCTGTCGCCGAATTCCATCAACCCAATCCAATGGATGAAGTTGATTAACTAGTCATCAAATCCTCGTTGTATAACATGTTTTATCCGCAACCATATCTTCCCTTGCATTCCGATTTCCCTGCTCACTTTAATTCCTGTTCTTACCAAATTCCCCTTTCGTGGATATGCAATCTCACATCTCTATCGCTTGCCTGTCTTTCTTACACTTCATTAGCAACATACCACACTATCATTTCAGAAATGAATTCATTCATATTATTGACGAGATCATGATGATACAAAGTAGGAGGAAAGAGAGTAGTTCAGGGTACGGCTTTAAAATTGAGTTGGAGAATGGGAATACTGATTAGGTAAAGCTATATTATCGGCGACAGTGTGACACATTACACTTTTGACACCACATTATTTGACACCTTTGCTTATTCCTCCTTTGAAATGATGAGCTGAGAAATGTCTTAAACCATCGAGAATGAAAATTGAATGTCTTATTGATGTATTTCTTGTAGAGAGGAGAACATGAAATAGAGATCGGATTATTATCCTATTCGCTGCTGGGGGATATCACCTTGACTGCTCCACTTATTGCCATCCACCAATGACATGTGTTTATCATGCGTCCCCGCGCAATTATACCCTTTTGACAGTGTTATACAACATAACGGCTTACTCATCTAAAAACGGCTTCACCAATTTATTTTCCCTTTCCTGGACCCAAGTCTAAGCTCTTTCATTCCATCAAGGCATATCCTTGGATACCAACAGGTTCTATACACACAAGACACACTTGACAACAGTATTACAAATGACACTCCACCATCGCAATCAAAGTCTCCAAGTGGAAAAACGACGGGCATTGCAACAATTGCGATCCAAAGACCAGCTCCTTGAAAAGTATATTTTCATGGCACAATTGCGTACACGTAACGTTGCTTTATTCTACAAGTTGGTCATGGAGCACCTCCGGGTAAGCAAAGTGGACAAAGAGTCATAAGACTTTTTTTTTTCCTAATACTAAACCTTGATCAGGAACTAGCACCTGTCATTTATACACCCACAGTGGGTACAGCATGTTTGGAGTATTCGAATATTCTACCCTACTTGGCAGAACCTGGTGTACCTGATGGATTATTTCTGAACAAGGCTGATTTACCCAACTTGCATCAAGTCATCCGTGATTATCAACCGTTTCCCAACTTTTCACCACAAATTGCCGTTATTTCTGATGGTTCCCGTATTCTTGGCTTGGGTGATCTTGGATTGAATGGCATGGGTATTCCTATTGGCAAATTACAACTCTATGTTGCTGGTGCTGGTATCGATCCTCGTCGTACACTTCCTATCCTCTTGGATCTCGGTACAAACAATGAAGCTTTGCGCAATGATGAATTCTATTTGGGTCAACGTGAACCAAGACCCAATGATAATGAGGTACATGATGATGAATGAAACATGTATATGTGTCCATCATATTCACATTGATTTCATTGTAGTTTTATAGTACAGTGGATACGGTGCTCAAGGCACTTAAGGATATTTATCCCGACATGTTGATTCAATTTGAGGATTGGTCGTCTGAACATGCATTTGGATTGTTGGAAAAGTATCAGCACAAGATCCTTTGTTTCAATGATGATATTCAAGGCACAGGTGCTGTTATCTTATCAGGTGTCATGAACGCCATTCGACGTGTACAATCCGAATCGGGTGTCAATCCTTGCGATCATCGTATTGTGTTTTATGGTGCAGGATCAGCAGCCATTGGTGTAGCACGACAAATTCAGGAATATTTCATGATTGATCAACACATGTCCGAAGATCAAGCACGTAGTTTGTTTTGGATTGTGGATAGTAAGGTTTGTATATCGGGTATAATTCCAAAATGGTAATGATGCCTAACATGAAACCATCATAGGGACTTGTCACGCTGGATCGTGGAGATAAACTTGCCAACCACAAAGTGTATTATGCTCGCAAGGATAACCAAGGAAAGCAAGTCAAAGGTCTTTTGAACGTGGTTGATTATGTGAAACCCACTATGTGAGTATGATGACCCGTGTCATTACGATTTGGTATTCATGGTGTGTTCTATAGTTTAATTGGTCTATCATCCGTGTCGGGTGCATTTGACACAAAGGTCCTGCAACGTATGGCAAAGCTCAACAAACAACCTATCGTGTTTCCACTTTCTAATCCTGCTACCAAGGCCGAATGTACCTTTGAACAAGCTATGCAAGCCACTGATAACAGAGTCATCTTTGCATCAGGCACAGCATTCCCTGCTTATACATTGCCAAACAACAAGACAATTCACCCTGACCAAGGCAACAACATGTATATTTTCCCAGGCTTGGGCATGGGTGCTGCTCTTGCGCATCCTGCAACTATTACAGATCGCATGATTTATGTTGCTGCCAAAGCACTTGCTGATTCACTTACGCCGCAAGAACAACAAGAGGGATACTTATACCCTGCTCTTGATCGCATTCGACAAGTATCAGCTCAAGTAGCTGCTGCCGTCATGATCGAAGCTGATTCATCAAAGTACAAAAGCAAGGATGCTGTGTCACATTATGTCCAATCACAAATGTGGAATCCTGACAAAGAAGATCCCGCCATCATTAGCAAGATTTGAACAAAATAGCAATAGTCATTATATCAATCATAATAAAACCATAACATATGCATATATTCCCACCTCTAAGTGATAGCAAACAATAAAGAGTATCTTGCAAGAAAATGACGATCGGATAAAAAAATAAAAGACCGTTTATGATACTGCTCATGCATATCAGATGACGCTTGTTTTTGGGCTCACGTGTACACCCCCCTTTGTTTCAATTATAAACGCCCGCTTACTGCGCTCTTTTATACTTTGCTTTTCTCTTTCTGGCTTTCTACATTCACGCATACACCCACACAGCATGATCCATACCCGCGTCTACTTTATGCTTTTGCTATTCCTTGCCATGACACCCTATGCTGTTGCATGGCTTGAGTTACCTTCTTGGGCTTCCAGTATATACCACTTTCAGTGGTCACCCTCCTCAACCGATCTTATCGAAGACTGCAGTAAGTATCATCTGAGTACCCACACATGGATGATAGCTTGGTTATTAAATTATGAATGCAGGTGATGATTCATATGCTGTGGAAATCCAAGATATCACCTTAACACCACCCTTCCCTGAGCCTGGTAAAGAGTTGTTAATCGAAGCAACGGGAATAATCAAGGAACCTATCCAAGATGGCGCCTTTGTCCAAGTCACTGTCAAATTGGGTCTCGTTACGCTCCTCCGAAAGACGTTTGATCTCTGTGAAGAAATGCAAAAGAATGATGTGCTCGAGTGCCCAGTGAAGGAGGGTCCTCTCAAGGCAAGTGTATCACGCTCATGTTGTGTCTCATAATCGTTGCCAACCATTTTTAAAACATAGATCACCAAGGTAGTCAAGTTGCCAAAGGAAATTCCAAAGGTAAAAAAAAAAAAAAAAGGAATCATGCATGGGATGAAGACATGAAATCTCACTCGCACCACTCTTTTAACATCGATAGGCTGAATTCCGCGTATTTGCAGCTGCCTACAATTATGATGATTCCGACCTTGCTTGCCTTAAAGCTCATGTAGACTTTAGACACCATTTTAATGGATTCACATATTAAACTTTATGATTGGTTTTGTATCACTTTATATACATGAAGGAAGGAATGGAACTATTCTAGTGTTTAGCAAGTGCCAGACCCACTGCCTTGCGATCAAAGTCATAAACCGAATAATAGGTTCTCAAAAAGGTGTCACCGAGAATCACGAAGGGTGCATTGGCTTCTGCAATACCCGAGAAGCACATTTTCTCCTTGTCATCCTTGGACTTGGGTGCAGCACGTTCACGAACGATATCGGCGACTTTCATTGGGAAATCATGCCCGCCCAGCGTAAACACAATTTCTTTATCACCCGCTTCTTCCCTAAGACTGCATGGTATACGCCAGCCATGCATACTGTTGAAATGACTGCCTGGGATCACTGCATGAATTGCTTTTGAGTATTCGCTTGGAAGAATGATCAACGTGGTGCCTGTGTCAACAATAGCATCGAGCGAGCGACCATGATTGACAGATACGCCATTCACTTTGACATCATCCAATGGTACTTGCCAATATTTTGGTTTATCCACTGGAATGTACTTGATCTCCCCTTGATAATATTCTGGGTTGGGTTTGCCAAATGCCTAAATATATAAATGAGCTTGTTGTATCCAATGAGATTTGAATGAAAAACTCTACTTGCCACTTCGCCTTTACCACCATTACGTGCACGACCCAAGAAAAAGCTGACGGATGCTTCAGAGATCTTTCCAGATTCTTTCATGCTTTGCACCACGGATTTCTTAGCACCCATAACTGAGAGGGATGGAAAACCCAAACCAAAGAGACCATCCAATTGAGGATCCACGGCAAAGTCAAGCGAGACGGTACGAGCAAGACCAAATATTTCATTAGATTGTGATAAGTCTCCCAAATGGAATGTATCATAGCCAATGGTACCAATCACACCAGAACCATCTCCATAACGTAATGACCAAGTTTCATTGCCAGGTTGCCCTTTGAAAGAAGATGAATCATCAGGATCAAAAAGTGGATGGTTGCCACATCGTGAACAATCAGTGCTGGGAACCCAAATATCGGAACTGCCTGTATCAAAGTCCATCTTGAAATCTTGAGCTGGTGTACCAATGCCAATACTGCCAACATACTATCATGTGTTTGTTAGCAAAAAGTACACACAAAGCGACAATCCTTGTACATGATACATACCTCGACATCCACATGTACACTATCCAACTCAATGGTCGAGGATGCCATATTGAGTCGACCATGAGAGACCCGGCTTGTAAGATTATACTTGTTGAGAGCTTTGGCTAAACGAGCGGGTGTATTCAGTACAGGGCCTTGTTTTTGAGCGAGATTGATCCTATCATTGATTGTTAGTTTACTTAAAGCAAACTGGATCCCCATAGTTACCTAAAGTCATCTGCTTGTGTCAATTGAGAACCGAGCAGCATTAAGGCTGCTATACCAAAGAGTGATGATTTCATCATGTTGTAATTGAGAAAAGATGAAATGGATTCACTTGTGAAGGATTTAAATAATCATGTCGAATGTGTGGTTTCCGAGAAACCAAGAAACAGATTCACCGATGGCAAAGACACAGTAACAAACATTGTGCATATTTGCTGTCCAAAAACCATTCGAGTGGATCGGCAGCTGTCATGTCCTCCCCCGATTTGCCACCTGAAATAATCCAACTTGTTATTCAACACCTCCCTCGACACCAGATTCTCCCATTACTCACACTCAATCGTCATTGGCACCGCGTTATTGTTGCTGAACTCTATCATGTCATTCGCATTCGAAACATCCGTGATCAGTATCACTATCGCAACCTTTTCTGTGAAACACGACGTAGTCGTCAAGGAAAGCAACAACGTGGCAACAGTTTCTACTCGACCATGAATTATGCCGCTCATGTACGTCAACTTGATCTGTCATGGCCATACCCAGGCAAGAAGATTACGGATGCATTGCTTGATGACTTGACCAAGGATTGTATTCAGTTGGAGAGTATCAATATATACAATTGTCATGAGATTACATCGCGTGGACTAGCTCGAGTACTCGAAAACTGCAGGATCAGGCACTTGTACGCTTCCATGGCAACCAGTATCACTTCCAAATGTTTCCTCATACCGCCTTTGACCCATTTAGAACGACTTGAAACGATTAATCTACATGGTCTTTCCGCAACTCACTTCTTTCGATCCATCATCAAGCGTGATAAGAATGCAATCAAGCATCTGGATCATATTCGAACCATTCATCTCACAGGACCCATACCAAATACGTTGATCCCTATCATTGGACCTACATTACGTGATTTGACACTGAAGCATGTGAAGAACGAGGAGCAGGAGGAGGAAGGGAATCGATCATTGCAGTTATTATTTGAATATGCACCTCTTCTCACACGTATTCGACTCAAAGGATATCATCTCACATCATCATCACTTGAACATCTTCCACTCCATTTACAAGCATTGGAATTGGATCATTGCCGATTATCACATGATACACCATTACCACCACCGTTTTTAAAGTATCTAAAGACGCTGGAATTACACAACACCAGCTTAAAATCCAGTGAGACATGGATCCAGCAATGCACCGAACGACTTTTAAGGTTTACAGCGCCTCCAGAAATGACAGCACTTGGATTGAATAAGCTCATGGAAAGGTGCCCCCATCTTGCTCATCTGACACTTCATGTATCCACGGATGAAGATAACAGTATCACCAGTGACCTATTGGACCGTGCACTTGCCATTCCTTGTTGGGGGAATACTCTGGTGTCGCTTGATGTGAATATTCCTTTCCATGTACTCGATCATCCACTTTATCGACTTGAACATTTGCATATGCGATTCCCAGTACCCAAATCATGGTTAGAGGGGACTGCACTACAAGATTTATATCCATCGATTCATGTCCTCTATTTGAGTCAACTGACTTTGGAGAATCAAGAACAACCGATTTGGATGGGGGATGCACCCTGGTTGGATCAATTGGATGCATTCATGTTATCGACGCAGTACTACCGAGAACCAACCGAACAGCTAGTATCATTAAGAGAACATTACGAGTATTGGCACTTTCATAAAGATATTTGGTAAACTAATCAACACTTGTATGTGAATATATATATATATATATATGTGTGTGTGTGTGCGTGTGTATTTGGAAGATTGAATACTAAGCTATATACAGAAAAATGGGAGTGTGTGAATGAGCAAATACAAAGGAAAGGAAAGAGAGAGAAAATGAATGTGTGTATAGATGATGGATGAGCAAAGTTATGATTGAAAGAGATTGGATAATCGCTTGCGAGTGCCTTGTAAACGCTTAGTACTGCTGCTTGTGGTGGATGCATTGTCACTTGTCACTGGTGTTTTCGATCGACGTAGACTACGTGACAAGGATGCAAAGGGTTGTTTGCTAGGACGAGGTGGTTTATCACTGTTTTGATTACGATGAACCAAAGAATCAAACTTGGCACGTAAATTGCTGCTGCTGCTACGATTCAGGCGTAGACTAAAGGATCTCTTGGGTTCTTCACTTGGATGGTGTTGTGGTTGTTGCTGTGGTTGTTGCTGTGGTGATCCTGCAGCAGCTCTCGCAGCCATGTTGAGTAAGCGACTATTCTTTGCAGGTGTGTTATTGTTTTGTCTTTCAGGTGGGGTTGGGATGGTCTCGTCAGATGATGATGCAGTTTCCTCTTCCTCGTGGTTACCATGGCGTTTTGCCGGAACAGCTTCCGTCAATGTCTGCTGATTTTCCTGCAAGACATGTTGATTGGATGGTGGTGGTGGAGTAGCAATGATGCTTCTCTTGTCTTGTTCTTTGGTTGCAGCAGATGATTCATTGTTCATAGAAGAAGGTGTTGAGACAATCTTTTCCTCTTGCTTGGTTGAAGATGGTTCATTGTTCATAGGAGAAGGTGTTGAGATAACTTGTTCTTCTTGGTTGGTTGCAGCAGATGATTCATTGTTCAAAGGAGAAGGTGTTGAAGCAATCTTTTCTTCTTGCTTGGCTAAAGATGGTGCATTGTTCAAGGAAGGTGGTGTTGCTGATGGGATCAACTTGTCTTCAACAGGTGTTTCAATAATCTCATTGTTCTGCTGTTTATCACTTGTACGTGGTGATTGTGTCATTGTTTCATCTTCAACTGCAGGCACCTGCTGTTGTTGTGGTGGTGGTTGCTTATCAACCACATCTGGAGTGGGAGTAGATTGCTGCTCGGCCACATCATTGGATGTGTGAGATTCTTCAGCTGCAGTACCACCTGCAGTAACGCTCGAATCTGTGGCTGTAACAGTTGCATCGTTACATGCATTACTAGACGCCAAGGGTTGTTGTTGTTGTTGTTGTTGTTGTTGCTGCTCCTCTGCTGGTAGCTCTTGTTCAATTGATAATGTGCTTTCTTGTGAACAAGATGTAGTCTCACTGACAATAACATCAGGTACAATAGCAGAAACCTTGTCTGTGGTTGGCTTTGATTCAGGTGGAGTGGTTTCGCCAAGATCAAATGTAGAATCCACTTTGTCCTTTGTAGATGATGATGGTGGTGTTGTTGTACGAACCAATTGGTCTTGAATGTTTTCACTGATAGGAAGATCGTTCGTTTTCTTCATTGGGTGGGCTGATGTTGTTTTTTTAGCCTTGTGATGGGTGACACCTTTACGAATAGCGCACATATCATCCCAAAGAGAGCCTGCTAACATGACAGTAGCCACGACAATGACGCGCAGCATAAGCAACACCATCAGACGACAATGAGCAACTACACTTTGACATTGCGATCGTTGTTGGTTATAGCAAGAAAGAGTGCCTGTAATTAGGGCAGACACGTCGTGTGGTCGTAAAGAGACGAGAATAAAAACGAAGAGTTGAATAATCAAGTGCATGTGTTTTTGTGGGAGAAGAGGAGGGGAAAGAAAAGTGTTAATTCCACAAATGGAGATAAAACTAGAGAAAGGATCTTATTTATAGTCAAGAGAGGAGCACCCGAGTAAACGGGCGGGTAGCTAAAGTAAGGAGTATGCACTCAAGTGTATGCTTGGCTCCACCCAACAAATAACCTTATCCCCCATCACAAAGCACACAGACCAAAAAGCTTTTTCCATAAACAACGTTGCACGACAGGTCGCGATCTCACTACTTTTAAAAACCATGCACGTGATGACAACTATTGTATAATTCCTTCAACACATATACACACACAATGTAATAGTTGTCATTGTCAACAGTACCTATTCACTGTTGTTCATTACCATTCCTAATAACATGAAACCTATAACGTGTGAATATGACATATGCCGCTGGTCTTCCGAGCCTTGTTCACATATGACACCATTCTTGGCATAACATATACCTCTTTTGTCAAAAGTGCATCCACGAGGACAAGCTATTGTAAAGTAAACATTATCTTCTGGGGACCTTGGGTGTGATCGACCGCTTGCCTTGGCGGGATATGCCATGCAAGCCGATAACTCTTTCCATCACCCGATCCATTGTGTATTAATAACAACCCATCTCCTAGAAATCAGATCGGCATATCATAATTCATGCTTCTTAAATAATTTTCAGGTAAATTGTTAAAATCATACACCCATGTTTGAGATATTAGTTGCACCTGTAATGTGTAACAAAGCATACATGCATCATCGAATGGAAATTCACAATGTTTAAAATCAGAGGATAACAAATGAAAGAGGATGAACCACTGTTTGGAGATGCCAGGTATAAAAAATGCCAATGATGTAAGACACTATCGGCAACCTCGGATAGCGACCGAGATGGGGTAGGGTGATCTGCATTATTTAAGCCCTTGTTAAATTACGCGTATCACCACAAAACACTAAACACCAAACTAGATGGTCGATAAAGAGTCATGTGTATGGTGTGCTTCACGCTTATGTATACGGATATGGTCTAGCTGACGAGATGAAATTAGATCAATCCGTGCCATTTTCCGCTGTTGAACAAACTGAATCTATACAGAGTAGTTTTACAACCATGTAGCTTAGTGAGATAGAGAAATATCAACCACGACAAAGATTGTCCTTGATCATCAGCGAGTGATGATTTAGTGTGCTAAAGCGTCTCACAAATCAGCCATAAAATATTCTTGGCACTATTGTTGCATCATTGTTAGAACAGTATACATATTGGGCTGAAACCAAAAAATGCCGCACGGGTCTAACCATTCTTTTGTACTTCTCCTTATCCTCTTTCTCTCCTTGCTTGCTGGGAATGAAGGGGGATTCCACCAGAAAAAGTTGAATGTGCTGCTGTTGTTACCTTCCCAGGGTCTTTTCAACGTGAAATAACAAAACTTTACACCAGTCATGATAATATCCTGCATATTATCACGCGAGTAGACCCTCGCATGAATCTTAGGATGCACAATGCAACACTCATAAAGCATATCAAACTATCATAGTGATTGATCTCATAAATTATTAGGCGTGCAGCAGCGCTTGCATAAAACAGTCAATGCGAATTGACAATGGGGATTGATGTTTATTGTTCTTTCATTGATGCGATTCTGACCACTTAAGTACTAATGTCATCTCATTTCATATTTCGCTGCCCCATCTTTATAACGTATTTTTCAACGTGGGGTGCATCACTTATACCAGGGTCACTGTTGCAAAACAATATCCGATGTGACATATCGTCGATCGTAATTGTTACCCACTTGTTCCACAAATGACCCGGCTATTGCGAATGCTCATTAAATCAAGCAGGCACCCCCTATATCAACGGGTATTTCCCATAATGATCCTATCGCTCCTTCTAATGGATAAGAATATCGTAGACAACGATTTGCCTGTCTAATATAATATGTTGGGGTGACGATAATCTTTCGGATGAGTTACTTCTGTGACACAGGTACACATTATTGGTAGTACAAATGTTTGATGTATTGGTGATCCGGATCACATTTTTGACCACAAACAAGTGGATATGTTCAGTGTAATGATAAAGATATAAAATGGAATATAAGCAAGGGCTAAAGTAAATGTGACAATAGAGATATGCAAGTGTATGTATGCAACAAAAGCCCATTGCTTGCATATTCATTGCCAACAAGGAGGAGGAGAACCGTGTACCCGGCTCGAACGCCGAGCTCAGCATAAACCACCACCACGTCCAGGCGTGTCATATTTGTCGCTGTTGGTACCTTTCTTCTTTTTCTCCTAACAATGACCATTCCACACCATGCGCCAATCAGGTGAGTTTCGTTTCATTGCGCACACTTTACAAACTCATCTGATTGTGTCGTTTTTCTGTTAAAGAAAACCACTGCTTGGGTTCTCTACGTGGTCTACACAAATCCTTGACGACGTGCCTGGATACGGTGGGCGACATATTCAACCATGGTAAGTATGATACCAAATGAAGGATGATATCGTGTTGTACTAAACATGCATGATCACACAGGTTCAATGAAGAATCGTTATGCGAAATATCTGACGTGATGAAAGCAAAAATGCCACAATACGAATTCATTAATCTTGACTCTGGATGGTAAAGCTTGTATTATTATTGCAAAGTGTTGTCAAATCATTCACACAAATTCTATTGTAGGAGTGACACATGTGATCGATATGGCCGATGGATGTATCGAACCGATTTATTTCCTAATGGACTCAGCGCATTATCCGCTCATTTCGCCAAGAATCACCAAAAGTTGGGAGTTTATATTCTTCCGGGAATCCGGCAAGATGCAGCCGAAGCCAATTTACCTATCAAAGGACGACCTGGTCACCGATTAGGCGAGCTTGTCAAACAGAAGAAGGAAGGCAATGGATTCAAGGGAGCTACTTATAAACCTGATCAGTACAATGACCTTGTGCAAGCCTATTATGATTCGATAGCCGACTTGTTTGCAGAATGGGGCGTTGGTTATGTCAAAGTCGATGGATGTGGACCCAATAGTGATATCCAACACCCAGCACCCGATACACGAGCTGACCTTGCCATGATGCACAAGGCATTTGGACGTCATGGCATCATTATGGAATTATCGTGGTACCTGGATCCCAAATATGCAAGTGATTGGGCAACAGTCGCTAATGGTGCACGTGTCTATGCCGACATTGAAAGTTATTCCACAAAGACCATGACATCTTCACATCGTGTATTTCAAAGAATGGCACCCACTTCCAAATGGTGCAGTCATATGGAAATGATTCAGAAAGCAGGAAACAAGAATGCATTTTATGTGGATTTGGATGTGGTGCTCGTTGGCATGACAATCGACGGGCGTGGGTGTATCGATGGCTTGGACAATGACGATGTGCGGATATCTTACATAAGTTTCTGGTCACTGGTGAGCTCGGTGTTTTGCATTGGATCCGATCCTCGACGTATTCCAGAAAAGTACATGTCACTCTTGAATCATCCTACCGTGCTTGAAATTCAGCAGAGTGGTATCATGGCAAAACCCATTGGTTCAGGAAATGCATGGTACAACAGAAAACAAGTTTGGTGGAAACGGTTATCTGAGCACCGATTATGCGTTGGGCTCTTTAATGCTCATGTGTATCCATTTATGTTGGGAATGAGTCATGAAGTCAAGGTCAGCTTTGATGATTTGAATATCACAGAAGCGGATATCAAAGATGCATGGACAGGCGATAATCTTGGCACATTTATGGGATCTTACAGCAAGACACTGCGCCCTGGTCAATGCCAAATCTTAATTCTGACAACCCATTGATTAGATTCAAAGCATTCTTTCTTTATGAATAGAACAAGTGATCATTAGTTGATCGTGTATATATAAATTATATTTTAAAGGGTACTATATGGTATTATGACTTGTGAGCCTTTGCAATTAAGATCATGATAAGCAAGCAAATGAAAAGGATCAATAGTAGGATAAGTTTACGTCGTCGTGTTTTGCTTTGGTATCGTGCACCCTATTCAATCCTTTAATGAGCAACACATATCCTAAGCTATCCAGGAATAAAGACTACCCACCTTATCCAACTCCACTGTCGCATGCTTTACTTGTACTGCTGTTTGTTCAATATTATAATCGATTCGATCCAACATGGTTCCCTGGTCAATCACAAGCGTTTGCAAATCCCTAAAGATTTCAGCCAGTTGATGTATTGATCTTGCAATCTGATTGATTTCTCGTTCTCGTTGGTCGATGATTGCTTCATTGTTTTCAATCACTGCAAGCTGAGACTCTGTGAAACCCTATCATGCAATATCATGTCAGTATCATCCATAATCCCTTTTCTCCTCACTAGCTTACCAATTGTGCATCCTCATCCAACAATAATTCAGCTGCTTCATTACTAAGATCATTCTCGAATCCAAGCATATTGGCTTTGCGACTTTCTTGACCTTGCATTTCTGTGAGATATCCAGTTAGTACTCATTAATGCGATACCTTCCAACCTTTCTACTTGCTTTGTAAATAGGACGATTGCATTTTTCGAAAGGATGTCGATACTTCTTGGACTTTGGTTGCTAAGCTGGTTTGTATATTGCGTGCAAGTTTATCTTCTTGGCTTGATGGCGTGCTGCTACTGATGCGTTGAATGTCGCGTTTGATACGATAGAATTCCTATTCTTCACTCGTCAATACAACTGGTCAAATAATCCATCACCATCCACATACGTTGGTAATATCAGAAGTGAGTTTCTCAATCGCTGCTTCATCGGATGACCGGTCGTCAAAGCCAGGCAAGAGGTGTTTCCGATGCATACCCTCCAACCGAGTAACTGACAAGCATTCACATTGGTACACACACGTTTATGATGATGGGAATAAACCTACTCTTATCTTTGATTTGGTCGAGTGTTTCGTCTACTTCTTCCACAATGTCGACCCTAGAATATATAAACTATGAACATGGGAGGAAACAATGGTCGTGAAAGAGCTGTTACATTACCATTGAGGAGGCAAAACCGACATTTCAATGACACTGTCCGAGCTTTGAATAAGACCTTCAGTCTCGGACGCTGCAGTGTGTGGATGTGTAGAACGTGCATAAGAGTTACGAAACTGTAAAAATAAGAGTGTGCGGCTGCGGGTTGCCATGTTTGCCAAAAGAAGTGGGTGAAAGGACGGCCGCGTTTGAATGTTCCCTTTTTAGGTCATTACACAATTCGGCATGACGAGACCTCTTGGCATCCATCACAATTCATTGTTTTTACTCTTTGGAGATGACTTTAGGCACCATGATCAGTATAATTTATTATGTGTAATGAGTATGTTCAGGTTGCATAACAACGAAAGCTTATGGTTTCTATAGACACGATATGCCCTACTTGACAGCAACTACCATTCAACTTTGAGCTAGCACAAAGTCAACACCTTTATACATTTGAAATAAAGAACCATTGGACATTTTATTGGATATCAATATAATAAAGCAAACAGTTGACTCTTTGTCACACTGTGAACTGATTTTATACTTGCAGATCCTTCTTCTTTTACACCTTTATTACATTCCCTTGGTTACTTTACTATGGAATCACTACCCTCCGAGATCCTTATCCAGATTTCATCTCATCTTGATCTCAATGACACCATTGAATGTGTTCGCGTATGTCGATCGTGGTATAAACTTATTCCTCCTTACGCTGCTCCTCTCTGGTCTCATATTCGCCTGAACCAAGACGCATATCAAATCTTGGATGGTGTTCCTATCTTTGCACCCTTCATTGAATCCATTACTCTGATCAACTTTGACCAACATTTGAAGAAGGCTCTTAAAACGCTCAACATAGCGTCAAACCACCTTGTGTTGCAAAAATTACGTATGTATGCATGATTTCAATGAAATGCAGCTATCACATGACGCTAATCTGACTTGAGATCATAGATCTCCAAGGTGTACGAATGCGAAACAGTGATGAATTCAGCGAACTATTTAAGCCATTGCATATCGATGATTTGGTGATTGACGATGCTACACGCAACGTTTCTGAAAGGATTGACTTTTTGGACTATATGGCAGCAGCACAACCTTGCAGTTTTGATTATTCTGATAATCCCAGTATGATCCCTGACATCTATCCATGGTACAACTTTAATCTACAAGACGCCAATGCACCCGCTTGTGAACGACTTGTTTCATTAACGCTGAGAGTCTATGGCTTCCGATTTGATTTAATAACCGTTCTTCGACACTGTCCCAACCTGCAAAGATTACAAACCGGCTATGATACACAAGCCGATTGCTACGACATTATGGCAACATGTCCACGTCTCGAATATTTGGATTACAATAGTATATTTGATATCCACAATGAAATTGAATGGAAAGAGACACCACATGAACATCCACAAGGATCATTACGATTTCTACGATATCGCAAAGTAACGACTCAAACATTAGAGCTTGTATTGCAACACCAATCCACACTGGAATTACTGCACCTTGATTGCAAACAAAACTCGTATCGACCCAAATGGCAACCGTTTGCTACCCAATTTCGATCCGATACGTTACGCATGTTATCATGTCGCATGTTGGGTGACGGCGAGTTTCTCGGTACACTACTCCCATCGTGTCCCAACTTGGAACGCGTGCAATTGAATGGGGTACGACCACGTGCCTCTGTGTGGAATGCATTAGCTTCGCTGCATAAGCTTGAACTTTTAGAGCTTGGTGTTTGTAGTGATCGTACACAACCAGGTGTTAGCGAACAACAAGCAGTCGCTGAATTGGAGCACTTGTTCAGTCAATTATCGCTCAAGTATTTGATATTGAGTAATGATAGTATCTTTTACAATATGCTCAAGCCTTCCGTGCTCTTGGCAGCTGTGTGTCATCAAAAGAATCTCAGGGAACTTGAGATGAATTGTGAATTACTTGTGGAACCCATGGATGCGGATCAATTCTTCACTCATCTAAGTCATATGCCGTATCTCAAGCATTTGGAACTTGAATTTCTACCCTTCCCCAATGATCTGGCAGTTGTTCCACTTGCAAGTGCTTGTATGAGTATCGAATCCATCATTCTCAATTCCTGTCGCAATGTGACACATGAACTATTACAAGGGATCGTGGACGCGCTTGTTCCGCAACAATTGAAGAAACTTTATGTGTGGAGTTGCAAAGTGCGATTGCCTGATGTGTTTATACAATATAATATGAAAAAATACAATCGTCGATTTGATCTAGTAATAAAGAACGTATGATGAGGGGGATACTATATTACACTATGGATGATGAAAGGGGCATAAATATATATGTACACAAGTCAAGTATATAGGGTTCTATGTTGGATCGGGTGAAGCGACTCTTTGTTGATGACAATTCAACTTAGTATCATCGATTTCGCTGCTACTGGATCTCCTGGAGTGGGATGACTCATATTTACGTCGATGAAGATAAGATGGTGATAATGATGGTTGATGCTTGTCATTCTCTTCTGTGGATAATGGTGATGATGAACTACTGCAGTTTTCATGATGATTATGATGAAGTTGATGTATGGATGGATTGTGATTCTTGGAAACATGATGATGCTGCTTAATAAACTCTTTCATTTTACTCAAGGTCTTGCCAGTATCGCTCACACTTCTAGGTCCGAGTAATCTGCGCTTGACTTTTCCTGTTGCTTTGACCACGCTTTCTTCGATATTATCAGGAATGACCACCATACCTGCTGCCACACTGACACGTCTTCCTGCTGGATTGAGAATATTACGATCTGGCAACATATCGGATGGTTGACGACCATGATCTCCAGGGATAGCAGGTGCTGATTGTTGACTTAGGTTGGTAGCGCTACTTGCTGCACTACTCACACTTGTCACTCGATCGGCATTCTTAACAGCTGTGGTTGATGTGGTCTTTACAGCATTCTCCTCTTCCATATTCTGCCATTCAATGCGGTTTTGTTTGAGTTGTTGAACAAGGGTATCGGCTCGAGGGAACATGGTAGCGAATAAATCGAAATATGGACCCACGATATAATCTCCAAACTGCATTCCAACCATCATTTAAGTAACGCAATCACGATCCATGTTGGGTGATACTGGTAATCCATGCTTCTTCTCTTCATCACCTTGTCGAAAGAATTCTTGACATACACGTGATGACCAATCACGACATACTGGCCATGGTCTTAATGGATTGCTGATATCTGCTGCATGTAATATGATTTGACACATCATTTGTCGTTCTTGTTGGTCTAATAATGGATCATCCAGCATGAATGGATACACATCACCACAATCTGTGTCGCTGAAATATGAATATTTTTTCGCAAAGTGTGGAAGTGGGCTCTTGTCTCCTCGAAAGATATCAGTAACAAAGTGTTCGCTTGAAGAATCTGTGCAAGTGTTGCTCTTGATACTTGATGATGGTGAAGGAATGGATAATTCGGCTGTACCCGTACTGGATATACTGTTGTCAGTACTTGCTGATAATCGATGATTCTCTGTTGTGGTGTTTGGCATATCTGTAGTTGCTTCCATGTCACGTTGATGAAGTCGAATTGCTGTTATTTCAATAAGAGTGGCGAGATTCGCTTGTAATTCATAGTGAAACACCATATCCGTGGATAATATCATCTTGATAATAGATGCTCGCATATGTTCTTCGGTCGTTTTCCCAGTTGTAACGCGCCCAATATTACGAAGAATTCGATGCTTATCCAAGATTCTCAATGTAAGACTGCTTGAATAACTCTCCAGCACAGATTTATTGTCGTATCTCTTTGCAACTTCGGTTTGCTGCTTGACCTGAAAGTTATTGTTGAAACCAGGCTAAGATTATTTTGGTAATGTTTCAGTTATACGTTGACATTTAAGATCGGGTGATTTAAATACTTACGTGACCGAGATCATGACATAATGCTGCAATATACAGTGCTACGATATCGATACGTGATAAATAACGTTCGGCTTCCAATGAGGAGATGACGTGATAGATCATGAACGCAACATCAGCCCCGTGATAAAAGGAATGGTATGGATTCGACAAATAACCATGATCCACTTCGATAATAAAGTCCAAGAATTCTGAAGGCGTGATAAGCATTGTTGAAAAGACTCCCAAACGATCTGCACATCCAAGAAGTGTGCCATAGATTGTATGACGCTGCTTATCCAAGACTGTTGATTCAAGTCCATATTCATATTCCACTCGTCGATCCGCCACCTTTAGCATTGTCTATTTGAGTTGGTCCATTAAGTTCATTGTCCAATGTCACAATGGAAGAAACTAAATGCTCACTTGTTCAACCAGAAAGAGATCTTGGACTGGTATTTTATTGTGCTGTAGTATGAGCATGACGACCCAACTGCTGCTGCTGCTGCTGCTGCTCTTTAAACAATACGTGTATTATGGAAAGGGGAGGACAATTAAAGAAAAAGGACGAAAACCCATACAACCCAACAAGATTGGATGGTTAGCAACAATGAACGAAAAATGGAAAAAAAATCCATGGGATGTCACATTTTTAATGGGGGGATTCAAGGGTCCACTAATCACTCTAACGTCAATTTGCATAGCGTAGTCCTTTACGTTTCAGAATCTGATCAATCTCCTTGACGTATCCAAAGTAAGCTTCCCATTCCTTGTCTCCTCTTTTCGGTTCAAGCTTGTGTTCAGCCAATAGCGTTTCAATATGTTTGTGGCTAAAATTCATGCAAAATAAGCTGCATTGTTCTTTCGTATCACCCCCACATTTCATCATTGGCACTTACATTTTTGCAACATCACGAGCTCGACTCAATGGTTTGACTAGTGCACTCAGCACTCGGAAGAATTTGAGAGACACAGTCTTACTCTTGTGACTCTCCGCTGCCTTGGAAAGTACATATGTCACACCATCGATATGCAGTCGATCACAAATCACATGTTCTGCCACGTGTCGTGAAGGGTCTTCTTGATCAGCAAGGCTTAATGTACGAGCTTGTGAGCGTGCAAGTGAAAGTGTCTTGTCGATGGATCGATATGAATCATTCACATGTGCTTCGAAAGACTATATATAATCAATCATTCATTCATGTTCATGGGCTTGTTAATAATAAATTACCTTTTTGAGAGAATCAAGGAATGAGCGACAAATATTAGATGCACAGTCTTCATTGTGAATAAGATCCATTCTCAATTCTTCGATAAACGCCTTCATGATACTGTCAGCTTCATCCCCGAGATAGCCATACTGTGCCAAGATGTTCGTCATTTGATCATAGCCTAGAACTCGTGCCGAGACTGCGCGTGCGACATTGGCTACTAATCTCAACCCTTGCTCACTGTGAATTTCTTTGTTGCTATGCTCACTTGCATCGTCGTCATCTTGGGTTTCATTCTCGCTTTGATCTTCATTCATTGCGTTTTGCCAGTTTTCAAGTTCAGATGCAATGTATTTCCTGCAACGTTCTTGAGTGTGGTCTGGACAATCCGCTCGCAAGAGATTCAGTTCGGTGCTGCCACTGAAAATGTCACTTGAAAAGATCCAATAAAGATCCATCACAATACCAAATGCCTAATTGAATATTTGAATGTTAAAGACAAGATCATTTGAATCTCTGGATTATCATCACTTACAGTAGATCGAACCACAGGTAACGGTTTGAGATCAGGTGCAGTCGCCAAATCGGTAATCTTGTCCATGGCTGCATCACGTTTTCTTTCCACCTTGTTAGCTGCAGCACGCCCAGCACCCGTGAGATCAAGATCATTTGATATCCTTTCACATTTCCACGAGAAATAACGGAAGAGAATCCCCATGGCAGAAATTGAAATCTAAAAGGTGTCCATGAGCGAGATGTTCAATACATATCATATACAATACAATACCTGTTTTTCCTTTTGGAAACCAGCACCAGCACGAACAATAAAGTGGCTCATAAGGTCTACAATGTCGTCATTCATATCTTCACTTTCATCCATGACATCTGTGACATCAATAAAGCTGATAAGATGATCCAAGCGAAGCAAGCTCATGGTAATTGCATGGATATCGTCCTTGGTAAGACCACAAATCGTGATATCCTATTTACATACACAATGACCATGTTAATAAAAAAGATGTAAGCAGTATTCAAACCATGAAAATACCTTGCCGCGACAAGCATCACGAACTTGGGCACCAACACTATCAATAAGTTCCGGCATCAATTTGTCGTTGACATCAGAAAGGAATGTGGCAGCCTTCATGTGATGGAGAGTCTTGGCACAATTCTCAAGCAATGTTGGCAAGGTGGCGCCGGTATATACTTTGATGAGAGTTTGAACAAGTTCTTCATATGCCTATAATACCTTGGTATGAGTAAAAACGGTACCATTGATAGAGAAAGATCACTTACGGGATGCATACGCAGGTCAGAATAAGCATCCAAATTCATCAACTGTGGAATGGTCACCAGTTTTTCGAGCTTGACGGCATTGTCACTGTGCTTGGACAATAGTTTGGAAAGTAATGGCACAAGATAGCGAGACACTGCAGCACGGTTTTCATTCAATTCAGTTTCATCCTACACAAAATATATTGGAATGAATAAATCATACAAGAAAAAGAAATGAATATATACCAATTGTTTTTTCTTATCCTTGCCACGGGTGTAAGTCTTATCAATGTTGCGACCAGTAATTAGGTGAAGCGATGCCACAAAGACACTGATAAATACATCTTCTTCACGATCAGTCAATCTGTATTCCTCATCAACTTCATCGGCATCCATTGCGTTATCATCTTGTTGGCTGCTTGAATGATCCCGGCTCAGATAATCGGCCATTGCTTTGTAATCCTATATATAGCACACAATGAGTTAGTCAATTCCACTTTTCATTCATTATCCTACTTACGTTCAAAACAGGCAAGTGCACCCATAATGCATCAACGACAGTGGCCACGATATGATCGACATCATTAGCGGTTGCTTCAGAAGATTCTGTATCCATTGTGTTGTCACTGGCACGAATAGCTTTGATATGTGAAACCAGCAATGAAGCGAGCCACTTGAATGAACTCCAAGCTTTGTGTGCACCAGCATTTTGACCATCATCATTCGATGAATCGTTCACGGACATGGATTGCATATCTTCTTGCATCTTCTCAAGGTCTGGTGCATAAAGCTGAATCTCAATCACGGTCTTAACAAGGGGAGCAACCGCTTTTTGGATCCTGTCATTGTCCACAAATAGGACACCCATCATCAGATCACGGCTGTCATTGTCAAATAAATCGGGTTGATGCTTGAAAAGGAGATGGCAAAGCTCAATGGCTTGAAGACGCACCGATACATCAATGTCATAAAGAGCTATTTCTTGGATGCGTGCCTTGAACCGCAAGATGAATGTTTTGAGCTTCTCCACAATGGATTCCACGTGATACATGCGAATGATGGATTTGAGCGCTTCAGAACGTACTCGTGCATGCTATATATATCCTTTTGAATATACCATATTCATCGTATTTCTCATTGTTGTTTTTTTACCTGGTCATTCAATGCCCAGCCAATGTATCGCAGATATGAATTGTCGACAAAGTGTGAAGAATAATGCAAGCTCCAAGTACAAAGTTCCTTGATGCATTCACTGCGGATGACATGTTCAACATCACGTGCACGATGAACGAACACACTATATGAAATGACTATCAGTACCATACACCCATTCAACATTCCATTGACTCTATATACCTTTCAAAGAAGTCATCAATGAATTCGTTCAAATCCTGATGTTTACGTTCCAAGCTGGTAGCACGTTGTGTCATTAATCGTTTCTTTTCGGCATTCCTGGCACGACCGCTTCTTGTGCTCTCGTTTCTAAGCTGACGCTGTACAACTTGAAGCTCATTGGTGACTTTTTCCGCAAAGATAGCAAGGCAATCCAACACTCGGAATGTCAAGATAGTAGCTGTATGACGGAATGGGCGATACGTCGAACTATAGGATGATCCATTTCAGATCAGGTTCATTTTATATCACAAGTATGCTTACCTTGCCATCGTTGCTAACCAGTTGTGTAGTGTTTCAGTAAATGTGCCATCGTAAACGATATCATGCTGACACTGCTCCATAAATGTCTTGAAGAACAGTAGAATATTGCGTTTGAAGGTTTTGCCAGTTTTAGATTTTGAAATGATCGGGTATTCAGGTTGTGGTAGCTATCATTCATGTTGTTACTTTACACAATTCCTTTTATATCCTGATGCAATAATAACTTTACCTTTGCAAGTTCAGATTGAAGTTCTTGTAATACTTCGGTTGCAATATCTTCTTTGCCAAATGCATCTTCTGTCACAGCTGTCATGCATCCACAACTCTAATAATATCTTATCAATATCCCAATACTCGTTACATTAGATATCCCAACTAACTTACTCTGATGAAGAAATTGATCAAATTTCTCAATGCATCCTCCTTATCAGCACGATAGCTATCGATCCATTCGGTGGTGATCTCATCAATATCCACATCCTCCTTTGATAATTGATCTATCATCATCATTATTAGATAATTAAATGATGGATAACCAGTACCTAACGTACCATAAAGTCCTTCGCGACCATCAGCAGCAAGGGGCTCCAATAATTGACTTGAATGTGTCAACGAAACCTCGGTAACTGATTTCCTCCTACGCTGGCCACTATTGATTTTACTGCGCTTTTCAGATGTCTTTGAAGTTCTTTGGCGCTTGCTGGAGTTGGTTTCGAATTCGCTATCACTGCTCTCACTATCTTCACTGGAAACAAGTTGGTCGTCTTGGTCGTCACTGCTCGAGTCTTCATTGTCGGATGCAACAATCGGTCGTTTGCGTAGCACTAAAACCACACAATCAGTGTTTGATTTCTCGATTTCAAGTTGTTGCATACCTCGTTGTTGTTGGAACATTTCAGTAACTGTTCTGTTGGAACCAGTCTTGGACTTGGCCGTCGACTAAGGAGTAAAGAACAAGATAACCGAATGAGATCTCTATTACAAATAACAGCATTACCAACGTACCTTTCCTTTGGATGAAGTTGATGCTTTTGGCCGAGTCATTGTCGGTGAATGAGAGAGTGAGTATGTGTTGTACGTATCTCGAACGAGAGAAAGGAGGAAATGCAAAAGGCGCGTTAGGCGCGCTGCGGACGCGACATTTTGAAATTGAGATACGCCGCGTCTTGTTGGTGCTGACAGGTGACACAGTACCATTCTCCATTATCATATTGTATATCGATACCACACCCATTTCAATAGTATGTAATCATTGTTTATTCTATGTGTGTCATTAAATGAAAGAGAGAAACATTGCAACAAATCACATAAAAGAAGGGCTTCCTTTGCAACATCAGTTTTCAGCATAATATCACTGTGGTGTGTAATCCATTTGTCAACACATGTTGTGTTTTCGAATAGAGAGAGTTATGATGCGTTTATTCATCAACTGTAGTAGCAAGCGATATGAAATCCAATACACCAGTATTCATTGTTGGCTCAGATTATCGATAGCAAGCTACATGCAACAACTGCAATAGCGAGAGAATCTCACCTTTAGGAGTCTTTCTGATATTGACCAAGGTTATGGGAAGGATTTCCTGCAGATCCATACAAAAGTGGGGTAAGGGTCTCATAATACATCAAAAATCTGCAATCACGTAGTGGTATTTGGGGAGGGGTCGTCAAAAGATACTGAGAACACTTGTGGTCGAAATCATAATGACACCTGTACCCGTGATGGATCCATGGATGGCAACAATCAATCACAATGTGTCAATGTCTCGTTGTGCTCATTGTTAATTTCACGTTAAACCACTTTATTCGATATAATGAAAACTTCAAACTATCATCCATCGCACTAGATCTTTACTGGATCCGTTTTGGTTATAAGGATGTGATATCATGTCGATCTTTTCGGCCATTTACTAAAAATGGGTATTGTTGACTTGTGCGAGACATAAAAATGCTAGTCGCCATATTACCCCGTGAACACCAGATGCAGCGTTAACACGTTCAAAGGCACTTGACAAAGAAAAGAGAATGTATAATGTCGAATGATAGCTGCTAACGATGCAGGATGCGTTGAATGATTCAATACGGATAAAGAATAGCAATTTGTTAATGGTGGTTATCAGCTGATTCCCACATCCCCTGGAAATCCAACCCCTGGATATTAAACATTTTTTTGACAGAAGAGCGCCGTACGTTTTAATAAGGACAAAAGAGAACGACCGTTTTATTTTGATACAGTTTCCTAATGTTGATAGGTAACCTATCTCTTTCCTTTTTCCCCATTCCTCTCTCTCACTTACACAGTACAAGAGCGCAGCATGCTCTGTGCCACTAATCAAGTCAATGCGCAGGACGCACCACTCCACTCTCACCCATCCTCTCCTTCCAGTACAGCAACTGCTTCCACACTTTCTCCACATATTATGCTTATACATGATCCATATGATCCACGCATCAATGATGAATATGAAGCACTTGTCCGTAAATGGACAGATCATCTTTTAACCAAGTCACGTTACTCGCCTATCGATAACAGCATGAGTAGTACAACACCATCATCACCGCATCATTCGACCAAAAGCGACAAGACCGTTGATCTTCTTCTCGAAGAGCAATGGATTGATGCTCAACGTATGCTAAGCTGTGCCCAAGCTTGGAATATACGTGACTCTTTGAGCATTGAAGAAGCAGTGCGTACCATGAATATCCTTGGCTTACGAATGATGCAGCGATCATTGACCACGAAACATGAGTTGAACGTTCAACGTTCTACAAAAACTGATGAGCCAATGATCGACATGCCATCATTTGATTTGCAAAGCAAAACATTATTTGATGAAGCCATCAATATCCCTCGTTTTTCACTCGCACTTTCACTGGATGAAGATGAGGAACATGAAATGCATGCACCACTCTTGCGTAGGTATCAGCAATCGAGCGATGACAACAATAGCGACAGTATCACCCATCAGCATCCTATTACATCAAACAACAATGTACAAGCTGCCACAACTTGCTCAACAACTTCTACCTTGTCGACGCCGGCTCGTCGACCCTTTCGTCTTATGCAATCACCTTCAGCACCCAATTTTTCAGAATCAGCTCTTTTGATGGAACGTGAGAATTGTGCCAACAAATTTGCACCTGCCAATAACTATTATCGCTATTATCCTACAAGTTGGCGACCTTTACCAGAACAGGGTGATGAAGATGATGAGAATGTTAAGGATAATAACGGTCATATCAGCATCAGTAGCAGCAGTACTACGAGTTCAAGCAGTACAAGCAGCAGCCAAGATCATGAGGGATATGCATGGAAAAGCTGGTTCAATCACAGCCATCATCAATCGCATCAACATAAACAGCATGTATGCACATTTTGCTGGAATCCAATAGCGAAAAAGAGTCTCTCTACAGGAGATGCTGATGATGCAGCAGCTGCACGTTTATTGTCATCTAGCAACAGCAGTAGTTTTGAGAGTACAGCCTGTGGTCCTGCTGCTCTCGATCAAGCACAAGTGTGGACACCGAATAGTTACCATAGTGCATGTTCACCTGATAGAGCACTTTTGGATCATATTCATAACAAGTATGGATCCAGTAACGATGAATCGTCATCTGTGGAAGAGGATGTTTTTGAAACACCTACGACATCAAGTTTTGGATTTCAAACGGATACCATATTACGCAGTGAATCCAGTATCTCAGCTTTTCGACCTATCAGCAAGAATCTTGCGCCACGCTGTAGTCCACCACCACCACCACCAGCAGCTAATGGCAATGATATAAGATGGCGATATCAACGTCGTGAAATTTCTTCATCCATACAAGCTGATCCACAACAACGACCTGCTATTCCCAAAAGCCAATCCTTTCCATCCAAAGTAGCATCACTAGCATCTTCATCCAGTCACAAGATCCCTGATGTTCCCATCATCAAAGCATCTACTACAAAGTCATCTGCATCGGCTACTACAGTACCCACTACGATTATGGGTAAATCAGCCGATAAGAGCTCATCATCCAAGGAACGTAACTTTGTAATGCGATCAATTGTCAGTAAAAAAGCATCACTTAGTAAGCTGTTCTCTGGAAGCAAGAAATAATATCTTCTAGCAGTAGTGGTAGTAGTAATTAACCTTTCCCCTTCTTTCCCCCCCCCAAAGATCAGATAGTTTAATACAATCATCATTTTGACGTGCATCAGTTTTCAAATTCATGCTTTTGGTCATTTCATTTACCGCGGGGGTTTCTCAGATTCATTCACTCACGCCTTTCTCTTTCAATTTGGTCAACTATGGCTTCCAACACTGAAAAACATACCAACAGACTTATTCACGAAAAGAGTCCTTATTTATTGGTACGTGTCAACAGTCAATAATGCATTTCAAGTGTTTAAGGTTCTGACGGTTACTCATTGCACCCTACGATTACATGTAGCAACATGGTACGTGCATTTGTATTGGCCGTGAACTTTCAGTCAACTGACTAGCAGCCTTGCTTTACATGTGTTTTTGTGTTTTATATAGCTCATAATCCGGTATGTTTGGTGCTTTCAGGGTGGTGGGATGATATGTGCATGAATTTAGGGGGGAAACGCTCATTGTTTAAATCAAGGTTGACTGGTATCCATGGGGACAAGAAGCTTTCCAGAAAGCACGAGACGAGAACAAACCAATCTTCCTGAGCGTAGGATATAGCACATGCCAGTAAGTGACTTGGAAGATATTGCAAAGAAGCATGATTCTTATTATACATTATAGCTGGTGTCATGTTATGGAGCATGAATCTTTCGAAAACGATAAAGTGGCAGAGATCATGAACAAGTACTTTGTCAATATCAAAGGTAAGCAATGCTCAAAAGCAGTCAAGTAGGATATACTAATGAAATTGATTCTTGATATAGTGGATCGGTAAGTGAATGGTTATCATTACCGAGAACTTGGTGCTTTACCAACATGTATGTTTTATAGCGAAGAAAATCCAGGGGTGGATCGTTTCTATATGACATTTGTACAATTGACAACAGGTGGCGGAGGTTGGCCAATGTCAGTTTTTCTCACGCCTGATCTACAACCATTCATGGGTGCTACCTATTTCCCTCCCGATGACAAGTTTGGTCGTCCTGGATTCAAGACTATCCTGACACGTATTGCTCAAATTTGGGTTGCTTCTCCTGAAAAGCTAAAACAAGCCGGAAAGAATACAGTCGCACAGCTCAAAGCTTATGTCGAGGTGATTACTGATTGTATGTGAATTGAATTCAATATGGGTTGACATGTCATTTATACTAGTCGAAACCACCTGGATCATCCTCAGCAAATGCATTGACACCTTGGAGCGCTGCTGAAGATACATTTGATCATTTCGAATCCAGCTTTGATGAGAAACAAGGTGGATTTGGTGGTGCACCCAAATTTCCAACACCAGTGCAATTATTGTTCCTCCTTGATTACTATGGATATCAGCATAAACCCAATAATGCGAGGAAAGCACTCGACATGGTATTATTCACGCTTCAAGTAAGTGATTTGGGAAACATTATCGACTGCACCTATACTCATTGTGTTGCGTTTTTCAGAAAATTGCTGCTGGTGGCATTCATGGTATGTAAGCCTGTATTATTTCATTGGATCCAAAATGATAGTCTCTCACATTACATTACGATATAGATCATGTTGGGAGTGGTTTCCATCGGTAAGTCTTGGACATATTTGAAGTGGACGATAAAGCTGACAATATTGCAACAGATACAGCACAGATGATCATTGGCAAGTACCTCATTTCGAAAAGATGCTGTACGATCAAGCACAACTGCTTATGGTGTATTCACGAGCATATCAAATTACCAAGGATGAGCTTTATGCTGACATTGTCAAGGATATTGTGCGATATGTGTCTCGAGATCTTCTGCATAGCGAAGGTGGATTCTACGCAGCTGAAGACGCTGATTCATTGCCTACTGCCGAATCCACAAAGAAGAAAGGTACAGTGACAATAAGCAATTGGTATCTCTAAATGCTCACAATCACTTCATCAGAGGGTGCATTCTGTGTTTGGGAAGCTGGGGAGCTAGTGGACATTTTGGGTGACGACGCTGCAGCAATGTTTGCATATCGGTATAGCGTAAAGGAACAGGGAAACGTTGATCCAGATCAAGATCCTCATAATGAACTTGAGAAAAAGGTACCCATTGTAGCTTTATGATACCATAGTACTATGTTAACAAGTCCCAATAGAATGTCCTGTTCGAACAACACTCCATCAAAGACACTGCTCAAAAGTTTGGTGCATCTGAAGAATCAGTATCTACTATTTTACAAGATTCTCTCGCCAAGCTGCTGGAATATCGCCAAACTTGTCGTCCAAAACCTCACCTGGATGATAAGGTAAGTTAATGAAAGACACAAAGAGAAACTCAAATAACAGTCTTACATATCTAGATCTTGACTTCATGGAATGGTGAGCACAAATCAGCCGACTTGCCAATATAAGAGACCACACTGATGTACTTTTCTTCTTCATTAGGATTGATGATCTCCGGTTTGGCACAAGCTGCACGCATTTTAGAAGATCCATCCATGTTGGAGCTTGCCAAAGGAGCTGCGACGTTTATCCGCAACAATATGTATGACGATAACAAAAAGACATTGCTGCGCAGCTACAGGGAAGGTCCATCATCCATCGATGGTTTCTTGGATGATTACAGGTATAATAGAAATCGATGCATAATCCTTTTATTTCTAACGTCGGATATAACAGTTATATGATTATGGGATTGATCGATCTCTATCAAGCAACATTTGATCAACAATGGCTCCAATGGGCATATGACTTGCAGCTGAAACAAAATGATTTGTTTTACGACAATGACAATGGTGGATTCTTCAGTGTAAAGCGAGATGACGAATCTATATTGGTGCGACTCAAAGATGGTATGTAATAAAGCATGCATATGAGCAGTTGCAAGTTGACTAACTTAAAAATGCATGCAGAACAAGACGGGGCGGAACCATCAGCGTGAGTGTTCATATCACTTGCCTGTTTAATGAATGTTATTAACCAATGCATGATAGCAATGCTGTCTCTGTGGCTAATCTCTGTATACTTGGCACACTGGTGCAAGATTTATCATTATCAGATATGGCACAAAAGACCGTACAAGCATTCGAGTCAACCTTGGCCAAGCTCGCATTCAGCATGCCATATTTCGTATCATCGTTCTTGTTAGTTACAACTGGTATCAAGGAGGTAGATATATACAATGCTTATGATATGTGGTATGAAGTTTCTAAATTCAATTGTTGTGTCATTATGTAGATCATTGTTGCAGGAGATGATAAACACGTGGAGAGGATGCATACGTTTCAACATGCTATCAATCGCATCTTCGTTCCTAACAAGCTGGTTGTGCATGTGATACTTGGGAAGGTCGATGGAGTGCTTCAAGAAAAGAATACTGTGATTCAAGATATCACGAACAAAAGTGCAGACGATATCAACGGCGTATCTGTTTTTATCTGCGAGAATTTTGCCTGTGGCATGCCAATTCATGATCTGGACAAAGTTATTAGCAATCTCAGTCCCAGTTCCTCATAGATAATTTATTAGATCATGAATAAACCAGTAGTGTATACAATGAGATCTTTTTTGGATCCGGCAGTAGAATTTTGAACCATTAGATTCAGTCATTGTTAGATTAAGAATTCCAACTCTTTATCCTTTTGGTTTCCATAAACTTTCTCAGAGACAAATCGTTCATTGTGATTCATATCAAATGACAAGCTTCCAACATCGTGGTCAGCGTCCATTTTCAAAGTTAAATCGCAGACAATAAATATAATATGCATCAAAACAATGACGGCAGCATAAGAAAAGAGAACACATCCCAAGAGTGCATACAATGGCCACAGGTAGTGAATTCTACTGTAGCGGCTTGGAATAGCTGGAGTTGGCATCGGCATCTACCACCGACCTTATCCACCCCTCTTGTTTTCGAATTTGCATGCTCTCATGTCGAAGATAACTCATATCATACATTGCAATCGATTATAAGTCAGTGTATGTAAGCATCAACGAATTGCACTTCCTCAACATCACACAGGGATATACGCATCGTAATGATATTGTCAAACATGTTTCCATGTAATATCATTTCTTGTGCTTGGATTTGCGATTGTACATCAATAGTTGAAGGAGGACTTGGTGTAAGCAAAAACGGCTTCATTGTCCACTGGTATATATTATCAAGCCATTTATTATTAAGTAACATTTCTTGGGTCTGATTTGGTGTTGCTCATCGCTAGGACCTTGCATGATTATGTCGTAATGGTGTTAATACTTTTGTAGGCAAGAACCTAGTTTTATTTCAACGCACATCCAAGAGCGGTGAGAAGAATTGATTGCAATTATACTAGCTGAATTGCGTCTATACTACATACTGAGCTACAGCACGATGGACCTGTAGAAGAATGTGCAGGGTACAAAATTGAAACTTGGTCAAAAGCCTTTCGCTAGTGGGTCTTCCAAATGTTCTCCAGGTGCTCAGGTGAAAAAGTATTGATTCTTATCATGGACAATGGCTCCCGCCTGTTGGCATATTAGCTGCCCTGCCAAAGACAAAGTATAAGCATATGATTATAAAAGCAGGCTGAGTGGTGCATTAAAACCCTTTAAGGAGGAAAAGTCAACCATCAGTAAAGGAAAGGAAAGAGATAAGAAAAACACAAATGGGCGGAAGGTTGTGTAACATAGGGAAAGCATTGATCAATGTTAAGCATGGACCGATTTACCCTGTGCAACTTCAAGATCAGCTTGTAAAGTTTCTTCAAAGGCCAGATTGGGGGCATCTTCTTCACCAAAATCATCCGAGCCAGGATGTGATAAATAATCAACCCTGCGGAGGTACTTGAGCAACGCCGGCCATGTATTTCTCCATTGACCACTTTGTAGAGAAAAATGGTGAAGTGGTAACGAGTTGAGAACATCATCCACAGTGTAGGAACCAAAACAGGAAAGATCACGTTTGTCACCAAATGCCGTCAAGAGGGTGTGTGGTTGTTCTTGAACACGTGTGCATAGATAATGAGATCGTTTGGCAGCACCACTATCATATCTGCAATCTTTAAGAGGGAACAACGGAAGCCAAGAATGCACACGTCAATGAATTAAGCAATGTGGATCACGAGAGGAAGCAGGCATATATATGTGATCAATGCATCTTGATGAGCGCAATTTGCTGATGGATCCAAATATTTCACGCCTAGCAACAAGTTCCTTATTGTGTGGCAGTGGGGCGTTGTTTCATTATCTCACGCCAAAATTTACAGACTGGATTGTTTCTATACTATTTCTCGCCATACACCATCAGGATGTTGTTTTCCAAGCCAAGTGAACGAAGTCGGTCTTAACATTGTAGCTGCTAGCAACTCAACAATACGAATGACTGTCAGAATGGGTTGGATGATGGAAGCAGAATAGAAACGTGGAATGTGCTAGGTACTTCCTAGCAGGAAACAAGAGTGAGAACAGGGGAGTGAGAAAGGATGATGATGCCTACTAGTCGGAATAGTAGTGCAAGAACAGGATATAATGGGACACAAAGGATGAGATGAGCTAAGAAAGAGTATGGAAGATAACAAGATAACTGACTGGAGCTTTATTGCGGAAAACTAGCTAGATATATATAATGGATATGAGAAATGATAAGGATAAGAGATGGATGAAGCAATAAAGCTAAAGATGTGATATAGATAATGTGTACAAGTAAAGATCTAGGGACATATATCAATCATGACAATGCCAAACTTGAGTTGTAAGATTCTGACTCGTAAACGCATTGAAAGTAGATCGGCTAACACTTGCTGTAGGTAGACGACGATCAGTTTTAACATTCATGGCGAGTTTGACACAACCGTTTTGAGCTGCTTGTAATCGGTGAACCATTGGAGCTGATAAAGATGTGATCGCTATTCCATATTCCAGGCTAGAGCGAACAAAGGTACGGTAAGCACGCAGTGCGGCCCATAAACCCATTCCATAACGACGTAATCCCATTTGACTAAGCAAAGACAAGCACCAGTTGCCTTGTTGATACGATCTTGGAGCAGTTGTTCACAAGCGATTCCATGGAATCCAAAAGGAACACCAAGGTAACGGAAAAGGGTAGTGGTTGGTAATGGGCTGCGATATAGAATGAATGGCTCATCTTGATGTAGATTAAGGATTTCGCACTTTGCAGGGCTCTATCTATATCCAAGCTGAATTGAATGAATTTCAGCACTATCAGCATGCGTAGTATATCACTAGGAGAACGGAAGATTACTACATCACCAGCGTATAACAAAGCATTGACAATGGTAATAGCGGTATCTGATCCCTTGGTGGTCGGCCTTGTAGTGGTCGATGATACACATAGAGCTCATCTTGTGCTTCTGTAGATCCTTGGTTAGGAGTTGTGCGTATCAACAAAGGACGACGGTTAAGAAGAGTAGAACGTAATGATCGTGGAAGGCTGTCAATGAACATGGCATATAATAACGGGCTAAGAATAGATCCTTGCAATACACCACGAGCAGCAATGCACCACGATTATGCCGGAAACCACCTTGAGCAATATCCAAAGCAGGAACTTCAGCCAATAGATGGGGTAACATACATCGTTCAAGGATCTTTCGAAATATGCTGATCAAGCTAATGTGTCTGAAATTTGCAGGATCTGATGGATCGCCTTTCTTGAAGATGGGTACCATTTGAGCAATACGCCATACAACTGGAACACATGACCAATGCCAACACACTGTGAGAAGCTTCTCAGGGACTTGCGACAGAGGAATAACAATAGGTTTTAACATGGCACCAGTAAAGGGATCACATCCAGGGGTTTTTCTTGGAGCTTGACGACGAATGATCTTATATATATCATCAGCGAAGAATGATGATGGAACTTGTTCTTCTGATGCAATCAGTGGTGACAATGATGTATCCTGTAGTGATTGGGTTGGTAAGAAAGAAAATATACAGAGGCGATGATCCGAATTGAGAGAGAGATCATGCTGAATACTCATTTTAGGATCATGCACTGCTGTTTCCATCGATACGAAATGGTCAATGATACTCTTTCCACTTGCTCCATCAAATGTGTACTCGTCAAATGCAAGCACTCGGTTCCAAATTGTCAATCTGTGATCTGTGGTCCAATCCATATAGGTTGCTGCTCTTTCATTGCAGTCGTGGTCACCAAGGATAGATAGTCTTGTGTTCACGTCGCCAATGATTAATGTATGTTCATCAATATCCAAGGTGTGAAATCGAGTGGTGTAAAATAAAAACGAGACAATATAAGTCAAGTGAGACTGAAAGATGCCCTTTATTCAATGAAAATGCCCACTCTTTTATAACTAAATGATGATCTTGCTAATACCTTATTCTCCCACGATACCACAACCTGATTATTAAGAAATAATCCTTATTCTCGAATATACCATAATCTTAGATACGTGTCTATGCCAATGTATCTGACAGCCATGTAGATTAGATTTATGCGTGGGAGAATGTCGGTGTGACAAATATGAGATACTCGGA